>VDFB02129627.1:115816-170762 GCA_007258455.2 Sequoia sempervirens | reverse complement strand
TTGATAGTCTTCAAGAGGAGTTCAATCTAGGAAGCTTCACAAGAAAATAAAAGATTGCTAATGCTCATTTGGAGCAGCAAGATGGAAGGAATGACTTCTTAGTGTATGACAATCCCCTTTTTGAATCGAGTGAAGAGGAAGCTTATGAGAAACATTCCTTTGTGGTAGATGATGGGATTTCAAGCCTTGAGGAAATATTTTTTGACACCATTGTTGAAGAGGGAAGTTCTAGCACTTCTTCTAGCAATGGAACAATGATACATGAGCTACATAATGAAGACTCTGCTATTGTTCCTAGTCTTTCCATTCTTCAGGAGGTGGAAAATCAAGAACCATGGAGAAATGAGGTCACTAATCTTGACTAGGAACAAAGAGTCGATTGGAACTCCAATGAAGTTTCCATGTGGGAGGTGTCTAAGCAAGGAAATTTCAACATCTAGGACATCAAGGTGTTGATGAGACCAGTCTTGGTAGGCAGCTCCATTACAGCAACAAGGTGTGAAGATTTCAGACCCACTGCGGGGAATGGAGAAAGGTGGACCAAAACTTGGTGTTTGCACTCTTAACCATCCATCCCTTGGGTGGAGTGATGTTTGGGATCATACTAGTCAGTTTTGGGAGCTGAAATTGAAGCCATTCTATGTTTCATACTCCAATGTGGTTGAAGCTCTCATGGTTAAGCTTCAAGGATTCACTAGGTGGGACACCAGTTTCATGAGAATGCACTTGGTTCTCACTAGCACTTGGGGATGCATTGAGGTTTCTTTTCAGTGTGTTGAAAATCACTTTCAGTTGGGTATCCATGCTTGGGATTCTCAAATTGGGTTGATGGAGTTTATGGCTTGTGGAAAGAGGAATTTTTGGTGGGTTAGTGATCAAATTTTCAGACCTTTGGGTGTTGTCCTCTTCTTCACCAACCACTTGATGGCCCCATTTGTTCATCAACAAATGGATTGGAGGGAAAGTTTGAGTTTGGATTGGAGGGAGGAACGGTTGGTGGCTCTTGAGAGTGATCCTTGGATAAGGCAAAAGCAGATTTGGAGACTCAAGCTTGCTGGTTTGAGGCAGACCAGCCACCTTACATGTGAAGTTTCTCTCATTCAGGAGAGTTGGTTCCTCACTCCCAATCAAAGAAGTGGTAGTTTTCTGATGGAGATGGCTTTAGCGTGTTTCCTAGCCACTTTGGAGGTTTGTGATGCAAACTCTGATGGTTTACTTTCATTATTGGTTCAGGACAGCGAGCTACCCCATGCTTTGATTCTACATTCTGAGACTCTTGGGGTTGGAATTGTGAGAAACTTCTCAAGTCTTCATGGTGGTATCAGTATAATTCAGATGAGGCATAGTAGCTCCATGCGGAGTTATGAGTATGAGATTGTTGAGCTCTTGCGAAGGATTGCTTTCCTCTTTGCAAGAAGATTTGAAGATGTCACATTTGCGGTCTTGGCTCCGTTTGTTACTGTATGGAGGTATGCTGAGGAGTTTGATTTTGAGTTGAGTAGCCTATCTTTCTTCTTGCCTAGGATTGTGATAGATAGTGGTATGGTTGATATTGTTGACTCTTGGCATTTTGGACATGAGACGTTGCGTGATATAGATCTCAATCCTTTAAGATTTTTCAATTTGAGCATCAGGGATGGTAACATTTTGGAGTTACAAAGGAGGTTAGTGTAGCATTGCCAAGATGTTTTCACTGATGTGATCAGAGTAGTGTAGCATCGACATGGTGGATCCTTCTTGAGACGGACATGGGACCCTAGGATCATACTTGTTGGGGTATTGATTAGTTCTATATTCTCTGAGGTTGTGGTGGCTTTGCTTGAGGACAAGCAATTTTGGGAAGGGCGGACTGTAATGTCCCCATTTTTAGCCCTACACTTTTCAGTGATTGATAGCCTATCTCCGGTGTGCTGTCGGCTAGACAGAGGCAGAATTAGGGTTTTCGGTTGCTTGGTGGGTTCTTTTGAAGATTCAGGGATTTGCATCTTGGAGTTTGGGATTTTGGATTGCGGATTCTTTCTGGGTTTTCAGAAAGCTTCGCAATGGTATTGCTTTCACTTTGATCCAAGCAACTTTCCGAATTTACTATTTTTAGTAAATTCTATTTTTAGCAGTGGTCTAGTCTGCATCAAGCTCAACAAGCTTTCCTCTTCTGGCAGTTCAGTTGGTAATATTGATTTTGGCTTTAAGGTGCTCATTTTGGAGAGAAGTTATTTTAAATTAATAATGTTTTATTTTCATCTTATGACCCCTTGGCCTAGTGTTACAACTTCAAGTTGTTTTTAAAGGGGGACTTTGAGGGTGGTCATCTCATGAGGAAATATTTTAAATATTCCTAAAGTCAAAATATTGCTTGGAGAAAGGGGACGCCAACTTTTGAGGAGGAGATAATTTTAATTTAATAAAAAGGGGTCAAATATTGCCTCATGAAAAAAGGGACGCCACTCTTGGAGGGAAAATGAAGTCAAATTCAAATTGGAAAAAGGGCGCACTTTCTAGAAGCATCTAGAGATTATCTACTAAGTCTATAAAAGAAGGCCTTCTCTCTTCATTTTATCATCTTATGTCTTGAGTAAAGTTATGCTGCCGGAATGGTATTTGGATTGCTTCGAGGAATGAATGCCTCCTAGCCTTGGCTCGACTTCTTGCTTGAAAGACAGCAACTAGTGGAGAGTTAGATTGTAGTTGAGTGAGATTTGTAGTGATATTTTGCATTGTAGAAGTTGTTTTGCATTTGTAGTTCAGTTTCTTGCATTTTAATCAAAATCTGGAGTTGCTGATTTTGTATTGCAGATTGAAGTTTATACTCATAAGTCTTTGGGCGAATTTATTTTGGTTCTGGGTAGTTTACCCATGCATTTGCTACCCTTGGGCGCCCCTCTATGCCAAGTTGCAGATTTTTTAGAGGTGTCTTGGATTTTATCTTGTTGGTAGAACATTTCTTGAGGCTGTTTCATTCTGTTTTGCCTGGCAAGTGTTTAGAAAAAAAAATACTTCAATTTGTCAGTTGTTTCTTTGTCTAGTCTTCATTGTCATCATCCTAGCTTTCGTTTGCATCAAGTCTCATGTCATTCTGGCAAGTATTGAGTGAGTTGTGAGCATTTTAGTGGATTCTAGGGTTGCTGGTTATGCATATTAAGTTGTTGTTTTGTCATATCAGCTTGCGTAAAGTCTATCTTTTGAGTTGGGTTTGGGTTGAAAGTCTTTGTGATCATTGAGGAGACATTATACTATATTGCAGCATGGTTAGACTTTCTTACTCTATGTATATGGCAGGCGAATCTCTAATTATTGTAAGCTAAACAGTAGTACTGTGAGCAATCTTACTTCTTCTCTGTTATTTCATTGTAATACCCGCTGGATAAGTGGAAGAGGCTAGCTTGCCGCCTATTTACTTTGATTTGCATTGTAATATCTTACATCTCCGCCCTATGGTAGCTCCATTCCCACTCCGGGTTTGAAAGCACATTCTGGGTGTTGAGTTTACTTTCAGCATAATAGAAGTTAGGGATCCTCTGACCATATGCTCGTCGTCATCCGGCGCATTCTTGGTTAGAGTTCTTTATTCTGCTTTGCTTTGAGATCCTTTGACCATATGCTCGTCGTCATCCGGCGCATTCTTGGTTAGAGTTGAATTCCGCATCGTTTTGGTTTTAAGTGCTAACCCTAGCGGATGTGTGTTGCATTAATATCACATTGTGAAAAAATTGAAAAAATTGGTTGAATATTTGAAACTTACAGAACATAACACGTACTAGAGTGTAAAGCATAAACTCATCACTGTGTCTTTATTCATTAAACATATGCCAGTACAAGTATCTCATGGCAATCATATCAACAACAGTAACATGAACATTAACTACATGACTCTCGATACATATAGCGCATAGATGGTGGTTGAAGACCAACCGTCGTGTCATTTCATTACATTAATTATTCTCCCAGGAACTAATTCCCGAACCACTAACTAACAGGATAAAACACTTACATTAATTATCAAACTAAGTCTTATTTCTTTATTCCCGATCGACTAATTACATTTTGGCCAGCTACATCATCCCCCCCAACAAGTAGTCGTCTTCCAGACGACTCAAAATGAAAACTAGAACAGAAGGGGAATTAAGAAGAGGGAGGAAGAGATTGTGTCCCTGGGTGTACGAACAAAGAGGGAGTCGTCGCGGATTGTTGCTGCAGGTGCTGGAGTTTTTGGTTGGCCACCTTTTGCTGCTCTTGGGCTAGCTTCACCATCTTGACTACTTTGGT
Source organism: Sequoia sempervirens (assembly GCA_007258455.2). Taxonomy (NCBI): domain Eukaryota; kingdom Viridiplantae; phylum Streptophyta; class Pinopsida; order Cupressales; family Cupressaceae; genus Sequoia; species Sequoia sempervirens. Next base: position 166,499 of record VDFB02129627.1, on the reverse strand, counting down.
GAGTTTGGCTTGGCCCGCCGCCAACTTTTCTTTCATTATTGCCAAGTCCTTGTCCTTCTTCGCCAACTGAGCAGCCTTCTGTGCCAACTACCTGTCCTTCTCTTCCAACTGGTTCTCCCTCTCCGCCAATTGCCTGTCCTTCTTTGCCAACTCTTCCTCCTTTACTGCAAAGGCTCGTGCCCGCTCGACCGTCACTTGAGCTAGTTGGTCTTGTGATTTGCGGATCTGCTCCACGAGCTCTGTAAGGCACTGGGCTACCTATGCCAAGGCCTTGTCTCATTCACCTTCCCTCTCATTGATGAGGAGCGATTGTTGGCGCCACCGAAAGTAGATATCTCTGTAGCATCGCTCCATACCATGGAGCGCCGTGAGAACTTTGCCATGCTTTCCTGTCTTTGCTGGTTGGCTTGGCTACAAGGCAGCTGTCATCTCGTCTGTTGTCGGCACATTGGGCTTACCTTTGTGTTGATGTGATTTTCGTGACCGCACCAACACAGAATAAAGTTACCAACGACGACTCTATCTCTCTTGAACAAAATCTCCTGCATGCTAAGATTGCTAGAAAGATCATGCATTCAACTCCAAGGTTCCTTCATGTAGTGGATAGTCTTAGTTGGCTCAATGTGATTTGTTGGTATTTCAAGGGGACTTACAAAATTGTTCAACAACGGAGAGAGGAATTTGAATGCTTGAAAGGTTTGTCTATAAAGCTCTTGTTTCCTAACTAACCAGAAAGTACTGAATTTAAATGAGTGCAAGGTTTAGAAAGTCTAAATTCTATCCTAAATGCGAGATATGGAGCTCAACTTCAACAAACTTCAACCGGACTTCACTTTGCCTCACGTTGGATAGCTTTTGCGGAGTCGGTGCAATCTTCAGGGGAGGTGACTAAAGATATTCAAATCACCACTTGACATGAAGATACCGTCACAATGATGCATACCACCATTCAAACTATGATTGAGGTTAGGTCCACAATGTTTCCAGTTGACCACACAAGGCGAACACATCGTCAGTGAGCCCGCTAGTGGTATGGATAAGCGAAGCTTGCTGAGATCAAACACCACATTCCATTATTACTATATGCTTGCATAAAATGAAATTTATTCTACTTTAAGCTACTATTTGAATCAGAAGGACAAAGAAACCTTGCTAGCTACTCACAACAAAAGACGAAATTCACCATCAATGAAAACTCTTTTTATTGAGAGAGTGTTCACAACAATTGCTTACAAAGTTTTCAAAGGAAAAACTTTCCCTCTTCTTCAAACTATACTATCAATCTATACTAAGCTATCTCTAAGCTATCACCTAGCTGTCTCTCTATTCTAATCTCAACTACTTTTATACAAATGAGGGGGCATGCCCCTTTTATAGCTGGCCAAGTCCAATGGACAGCTCAGATTACAATTAGATGGATGGCCCAAATTGTGCCACCTCAGCCCTAACCTTGAAAAGAGGAGTGGAGTAATAAATGAACAATTAATGACCACCATCCTCTAGAAGATTCTTGTTTGTAAACGCGTTCATATTGTTTCTTCTCCCATTGCAAATTGGATGAGTCTAGTCGCCACTGCTTCAATTTATTGGACTGGTACGGCAGGCACGTTCTCAATCTAAAACTTCAAGGCTGTAACTTTTAACTTGTTTGATGGTGATTTTCCTCCTTCCTGCCACTGCATCTTGAGTTGTACGAAGCACGCTGGAGAACATCTTTTGGGTCATCGAAGGACTTTACACTTTGGGGAATTTCTCTGCTTTTCTCTTTAGCCCATTCCGTTGTCATTCTTTAACATTGAAGCCTTTTGTTCACTCCTCATCCCTAGCCTTGGGGGCATTATAGTGCTTGAGGATGATCTTCCTCTCAGCTGTCACTCTTCAACTCTTCAACGCGTATGCCTTAATTATTTTTCAATCCCTGATCCTGAAGGATTCTCCAATCTTGGACTCGGCCTGTTCTCCTTTGCCACTCGCCTTCTTGAGCTGGGTGCATACTGGGCAACACTTAGCCACTTCTTCCAAGTACTCTCTTCATCTCCCCAAGTCATCATGCCTTGGCCTCAGTGTTCATCCTGCAAAACAAGCAAGGAGAAGAGCATCAAAACACTTCATAATATAAATTCACCTCACTCACCTGATCTCCATGCTTTGACTTCCAAGGTCTGAGTGGTCTCCGGCCTGAGTGATCTAGCTCATCCCTTTCCCTTAGCACAACTTTTGCCTTTAAGTTCCTCATGCCTTAAATATTACCACATTATCATTCATCCCCCTTAGGGCGCATCTGGAGACTTGAGCTTCTGTTTTCATTCCTTAGAGAATTTCACCTATCTTATACCCCTTGGGCGTACTTTGCTTCTTGTGAACCTTGAAGTTGTGCCCTAGAAACTTTTATCCAACTTGACGGTGCATCTTGAAGGGTGTTGTTTGATTTCCCTCTGCCTCAGAAAGTTTTCCAACCAACATGATACCCCTTCTCTGCCTTAGCCAATTTTCTAGCCCATTTGCCTTAGAAATAGTTTATTTCCCTTAGGAAATTTCATCAACCAGGGGCCCGAGTAAAATCTCCATCCTAAAGTCCTTGGCGAGGCGTGAAAAGTTTCAAAATCATCTTCTCGATGGAGATATCCAATAACCAGAAGGAAATTCTCCTTAGAAAGCATCAAATTCATGTGTCTACAAACAAAGGGGTTCATTTAATTTTTGAATTTTAACCTTAGAAAAATATTTTTCCATCAAATTTATCTTCGTTCTTCATCTTTGGGAGTATTTTCCTTGCTCTGCCTTGACAATTCTCATCATCCTGAAGCCGGCACATTCTGACATATCCACTGCCAATTCATCCTTGCCTCAGAAAATTTCATCACCTCCATCAAAACTTAGGCGTATTTTCTAGAGGAGGAGAAATTTCAATACTTAGCAAAAATTTCATCATCATTATGAACATGGGCACATATAAGGGTTCTAGAAGGAATTTTGAATTTCACCTTAGAAAAATTTCTACCACCCACTTTTCTTTAGTCATGGCGCATATAGCATGTCAAGGTGGAATTTTCTACACTCAGCACATTTTCTAGAGTCACCACCTTCAATAACCTTGGGCGCATTTGGAGACCCCTATAGGATTCTCACACTTAGAAACCTTTTTAATCCACCTAGCAAGTTGGGCGCATTTCATGGGTCAAGGAGGAATTTAACACCACTTTGAAACTTTTCTAGAGCCATTTCCATCATGGGCGCATCTAGGGGGTCCTATAGGAACTCAACACTTAGAAACTTTTCCATGTTCTCCATAGCTAGATGACTTGGGCGCATTTTAGGGGTGGTGAGGAGGATATTTTCATGCCTTAGAAACTTTTCTATCATCTGCTTGAGCTGAGGGCGCATTTAGGGGGGGGAGGTGGACTTAAGTCCAACACTTAGGCGTTTATTCCATCATCTCCTTGTGAAGTGGGCGCATTTTCAGGGGTCTGCAGGAACTTTTCATACTTAGAATTTTTTTTTCCTGCTGCATCTTTAACTTGGGCGCGTTTAGGTGTGTCTGCAGGATGTAGCTAACACTTGGATTTTTATTCCATCACCTGTTTGAGCTAAGGGCGCATTTGAGGGGTCATGCTGGACTTAACTCTAGACTTAGAAAATTTCTAGCTTCCTGCCAACTTGAGGGCGCATTTTGAGGGTCCTGCAGGATTTAACACTTGAAATTTCTCATTCTCCTACTAGTTGAGATGAGGGCGCATTTGAGGGGTCAAGCAGGATTTTTGTCAGACTTAGAACTTTTCTTAGCTGCTCGTTCATGTCTTACTATATTTAGTAAGTTCCAAGTTTTCCCTCTTTTGAAGCTTGGATTGATTTGAAATTCGCGCCACAGGATCCTCTTGATCTGGTTAGTCTGTTCATACTGCCATTTCGAGCTGACCTGCTATTTATAGCATATTCTGAAGGCGGTTTACTATTTATAGCAACTGCTTGATTTCATGACCTCCACAACTCCGTTTGACTTGAAATTTGAATGACATGACCCTCATCGGTAGACTTGCTCGTTCACACTGGCACCTGCTGCTGACTTACTATTTATAGCCTGTTTCTGAAGGTGGTTTACTATTTATAGCAACTGCTTGATTTCATGACCTCCACAACTCCGTTTGACATGAAATTTGAATGACATGACCCTCATCGGTAGACTTGCTCGTTCACACTGGCGCTTGATGCTGACTTACTATTTATAGCCTATTTTTGGAACGCCTTAGTATAAATAGTAAGTGCTCCGATTGCCTTCAAATTTTACCGGTGGATAGGTTGAAAGATATTGATCGCAGTGGGATACACTGGTTTTCGAAAATTCTGGCATTTTACCCCTCATTTTGGGTCCCAAAGCTGGAAACCCTAATTCGACTTGCATGTTGATCAAACGACCTCCGTTTGACCCCGTTTTTGTTGCACTTCGCCCTGTTCGTGATCCTGATGTGTTGGGTAGTTGCTGAAATGGTCTTGCTAAAAATAGTAAGTCACTGAAAAGTGATCATCTCCATTTGCATGTCACATCACCGCGTAGCTCTTGAAAAACCCACAAAGAATGTCCAGACATGCATTGAAATCTTCAACATGCAAACCTTAAAAATAGCCTCCGAAGGCTGAGTGCTGAAAGTCATCATTTCACCTTGCATGTTATATCACTGCGAAGCTCTCGAAAAACCCAGAAAGAATCTCCAGACATGCATTGAAAAACTTCGCATGAAAACCTTAAAAATAGCCTCTGAAGGCTGAGTGTTGAAAGTCATCATTTCACCTTGCATGTTATATCACTGCGAAGCTCTCGAAAAACCTAGAAAGAATCTCCAGACATGCACTGAAAAACTTCACATGCAAACTCTAGAATCTGCTCCTGAAGGTGAACTTGCTAAAAATAGAAAGTTGTCTGTTTCAGCTCAAAATTTGCAAACAAGCAGCCTAACATGTCCTGGATGCAGTGTGACTGAGAGAACTTCAACAGTGCTGAGAAAATGCCCCAAATCAAGTACTTACTAAAAATAGTAAGTTGTCAGAATCCAATGAAATTTTGTTGGGGACCTGCTGGGAGCCAACTGATTGCAGCGTGAAGCTCAGATTCCAATTTACTTACTCCATTTGACTATAAATTGACCAGAAAATTTAAAACCCTAATTCTCAGACTTAGCCAAAATTTCATGTTCGAGCTCAAAGACAAGCACACCCCGAAAAGGAAAACAACAGAAAGAGAGACAGCCGAAAAACGACACAAAAACCAAAGCCAAAAGACCCGAATGAAGCAAAAATTAGGGGGTCCCCATTTGCAATGGGGTGATGTGTGAAAAGGTCACAACACTTTGCTGTGAAGCACTAGAAGAATTCTCTCTCGCACCCCATTTGCATGAACGCCAAAATGTGATCTGCCTCCTGTGCTACTAGGGGATTGAGTCCTGTGATGAGCTGTTGACTTACTTCGTCGATCTCCTGCATATGTCGACCCATGGCACTCAACTCCTGTATTGCCTACCCATGGCACTCAACTCTCTAATGTACCTATACAAGGTGCCAATAGGGTCGTGGGGATACACCGGTGTCATCTGTACCAGTCTTGCTAAATCATCCCCACTCGATGCTACCTCTCTAGGTTGCCCCCGTCTTCGTTGCCTTGACTGTGAGGGTAAAGCAACTGCACGGCTTGATGGAGGGGTCGTTCGTACTACTGCCCGTGCTAGTCTGGCGGTGCTTGTGAGGTGACTACCACTACTCGGCCAAATAAAGTGCCTCCTTGCTGCCCACCTAGTTGTGTGCTCAAGGGCAGCTGCACATCTGGAGTGCTCAACGACATCTGTGTGCCTGTCGGCAACTGCGTACTCTCTTTTGCGCTCGCTGGCTAGGTGGCTGGTTGCACACTTGGCTCCAATTGTGCACTCTCCTAAGTACTCGGTTGTGTAGTATCCTATATAGAGATGTGAATTGGCTCCTTGGCCATGCCTGGCGATGGCGAAGGTGTCTATACCTGTTCACCCATTCCGTCAAGTCACACATCCACAGCCTCGTCATCCTGCTTTCCTTCCTCACGGGTGACCACTATTGCTGGCATGGATACTGCTGGCCTCCCTTGTACTGTCGGTGGGGGGACTATAGGAATGGCCTGTTGGGGCACATTTGGTATGTTGGCAATGATTGCCGCCTCCATCTCCTGATACTCAACCTCCTCGGCTATAGAGACCGCATCAGCGCTCATCTCTTCGTCCTCGTCTAACGACACATCAATGGCTACATCCTCTATGGTGTCGCCTCTCCACTGTGTTCTTCCTCCTGCTTGTCCTCCTCACCACTCGGCCTTCGTGGTGAGCTAAGCATCTGTCGTCTCCTCATTGCCAATGGTGCTGCCTGTTGTGTTTCATCTCCTGTGCTTTGTATGCCAAGATTGGCCTAGTAGAATACAATAGGCCACTTGTTAATCTCTGCCAATGGTTGTAGTGCACCCCAATGGCTAGTAGGCACTTGCTGATGGATTGCATCCAGTAGCAGCACTATGGCATGTTGCGTCATGTAACATGCTTTGTGCCGAAGGCGCATAAAGTCTCTCATCCGCTCAAAAATCCCACTCGCCCAATTGTACACATTACCAATCAACCCAATCATTAGCCCAATCATCCACATAGCAATATCTGACACCCTGCTTGCTCCTGTAAGTCTGCTTTTGATCAAGTCAAGCACACACAGCATTGTCGGGGAAGTTCTTCCTTAGTCCTCTGTTACCAACACCCCAAACGATATCTTTCTCTTCCTGCGTTAGATTGGATCTACAAACCTTAGCAACGAGGGCCCTTTTTCTGCCTTGACATCTTGCCTGACGGTTTTGTTGGTGCAAGCCCTTGGGAAGAGATTCTGAAAACCCTTGTAAATTCAGGAGCGCTATACCACATTGTCACCTCTTAACTCCTGAATTTGATTATAGACTGGTGGCCATGCCTGTCATAGCCAGCTACTAACTAGCATAGATAAAACTCGAACTCTTTGGCATTGAAGAATGGCACTTGTGCTGCTTTGTCCACTTGTGCTTTTTCTAATGCTTTCTTCAATATGTGAGAGTCGGGCATTGAAGACTACCATGACCGACATTCTGTGCCATTGAGGCTTTCCCAAGTGATTGTCTCTGGGGTAATTGCATCGTCGTTTCCTCTGGCCATTGCTATGCTGCCACCTACAACCTTTGGCCGAATGATAGTTAACTTCTTAGCTTTACTGGAATTGGCTGCCTTTTTTCTTTCTAGATGATATTTGTTTTCTTGATAACAGCAGTGTGCTTCTGTTTCACAACACTTGCTTTCCAGCTTTGAATTTTTTGATTTAAATATTGAATGCTGATGGTTAGAATAACTGTCACTCTTCACACAACTCTCGGCAACACTTCTCTCCTTGCACGGTATGACCCTCTTGCTCGTCCAAGATGGTACAGCCTGTTGATTTTTTGAAATTTGCATAAGCTTTTTCACTTTAAATTTTTGTACGACACACCTTACTTCACCTCTTTGTACGGTTTCCTCTCTTTGCAGATATCGTACGGATTTCTTTAACTTTAGCTGGCACACAACATACTTGAATTGAAATGTTCTTATGACAAACCTAGACTTGAATTTCCGTATGACCTTTTTTACTTTGCTAGTTTGTACGAATTTCTTCTCCCTCTAAACTCGTACGATCTCTCCTTTGAAACTTTGTGCGACACTTTTATTCTCTTTCCCTTGTGCGGATATCTTTTTCTTTGTTGCTCATACGGTAGTTCCTCCTTCAAGTCGTACGACTTCCCCTTTGCTTCGTATGACGCCCTTTCTCTTTCATACAACTTCTTCTCCTGTCTTTTCTCTTTTCTTTGTACAGCTCTTCCTGTCTTCCTTACGTTTTTGTCTTCACTTTTCTCTCTACTAGGTCATATGACACAATGTATTGCCTTGCCAATTCCCTCCTTGTGCGATTTTATTCCCTCCAAGTTGCGTCCCTTCTGCTTGTATAAGCGTACGATTTCTCTTTTTAATTTTATTCTTGACTTTGATTTTTTTAAACTCCTTTGTTTTTAATTTTTTCTTTCTTCTTTTGTCTCTTTTTTCTCTCTCCTCCATCTTTTTTTGCTCTCTCCTCCATCACTTTTCTCTTCTTCGTCTTCATTTTCTCTCTCTATCTTTTTTTCTCTCCTCCATCACTTTTCTCTTCTTTGTCTTTATTTTCTCTCTGTCTTTTTTCTCTCCTATTTTTTGCTTTTTTCTATTATTTTTTCTTTTCATACCTCTCCTTTGGTCGCCTTGTCGAACCTTCAACTCTGAGGCGTAGTTCCTTTTGCAAGTGTACGGAGGCCTCTTGTAGCATTCTTCCTCGCAACAGGTACCCATGAATTTGACATCAAACCATTTGTCCACCAGTGGGGCTGGACCTATACCTTTAAAATTGCCATCCACGTACTTTCCACCATACTGCTGGTACCAAGTCACCTCTTTGTCTACTTTCAATGGTCCGGATGGGTTTGGCATCACTCTCCATAACCTGTCCTCCATTACCATCTTTTCTATCCTCAGTGTCTTCCGATGTTCCCTTCTCATTTGCTTCAACAAGTCTTTGATATACCCATCCACATGCGAAACGAACATGTCTTTAGTCATGATCACTGTCTTCAAACATGGATCGACTCCTCAGTATATGCTTCCCAATGTTCATCGTCCCACCATTCCTCATCTTCTTCGTTGTTGTCGCGGGGTTGGCACTCACTTCGTTCTTTGGCCGCTTTCTCTTCCTTCACCCTCTACACTTCTTCATCCAGTTCCTTGGCGAGGTATCCCCTTCTTATGCCTTCATACAGGGCTTGGAACTTCCAATGTCCTATCTGTCGCCACAGGGCAGGTGTTCCAAACACTACATTCGTTAGGTGCTTGTGCACCCTAGGTACTGCAATGCCTTGAACTTTCTTAATTGCCAGTCTTTCTTCAATGATCTTGTCTCTTCTTGATGCAGCCCAGTCTTCTTCGACAACGTATCTGCTACCTCCTAGGCCCCAGTCTTGTTCTCTGGTGGATTCCTCCTTCTGCGCGGGCCAGTCCTCCTTGGTAGCATAGCCGAGCATATCGATGGCTATTGTGTCTTTCTTCTCCTTCCTCTCCTGGTATAACTTCAACTTCGATTTGTTGATTGCTTCTGGTAGTAGTGACCCGTCCAAGTTTTCTAGCTTTACGAAACCATTGCCGCAAACCTCTCGGATTTTAAATGGTCCTAGCCAACGAACTTTTAACTTCCCTAGCTTGATTTCGTTACGGTCATTATATTTTAAAACCAATTGCCCTGGCCAAAAATTCATTCACCGGAGATGTTTGTCGTGCCAGTATTTTCTTCTCCATTGCATATTTTCAATTGCCCATTGTGCCATTATTCTTCGTTCGTCTAGTTTGTTGAGTTGGTACAATTGTTCCTTCAGACTCTTTGTATCTCCCAGTTGGTTCTCCACAGCTATCCTTAGGCTTGACACCATGTACTCCATCGGTACCACCGCTTCCTGGCCGTACATCAATTGAAAAGGTGTGTGCCCGATTGTCACCTTGTACGTCGTATGGTATGCCCATAGGACTGTTGGTAGTCTCTCTTCCCAATCAGCTTCCTCTACGCCACATGACTTATGAATAATTGATACCAACACCTTGTTCGTGGACTCTGCTTGGCCGTTGGCTTGTGGGTAGTACAGACTTGATAAGTTGTGGAAGATTCAAAACTCCATCTTCATCAATCAAATGATGTGGCTGACAAATTGTCCCCCACGATCACTTGTAATCTATATCGGAATCCCATACCGTGTCACTATCTGTTCATAAATGAATTTCACTGTTACTCTATGCTGTGTTATCCAACAACACTCGAGCCTCTGGCCACTTTGTCAAATATTCTATAGCAACCACAATGGATTGGTACCGATGTAATTGACTCACCTTCAATGGCCCGATAAAGTCCAGTCCCTAGCGTTTGAACAACTCCTGAGGTTGGGACGGATACAGGGGCATAAAGTCTCGCTTCAACGGTTTCCCTACCCTCTGGCAGGTGTCGCAGCCTAACACCCACTCTCGGGCGTTTGTGTGCATCGTTGGCCACCATAGGCCTGCCAAAAGAATTTTTCTGGCCGTAGCATTCGGACCCATGTGACTTCTAGCTAGACCCTCATGCACTTCTTTCAGTGCACCTGGTATTTTCTCCTCTATTACACATCTCCCGAGGATCTGGTCGGACCCCATCTTATATAGCAAGCCATTAATCAATTGAAATGTTCTGCTCTTTAGTACGAGTTTCCTTCTCTCCATTGGTGGCATATCCTTCGGGAATGTGGATGTAGACAAGTACTCTCCAATCTTCTCATGCCATGAAGGGAGTACTGCAATTTGGAACAGGTGCGCGTTCGGGAAATCTTCGTTCACCCCCCCTTCGGTGGGTTTGCCCGACCAGATCCTTGACAATTGGTTGGCGATCACATGGCTCCTCCCTGGTCGTACGATAATGGTGAATGTGAATTCTTGGAGCAATAGTAGCCACCTGCTCACTCTCCCTTGGATTATTGGCTTGTTCACTAGATACATTAAGGCTTGGTTGTCCACATAGAATGTGAATGGCGTCGCCAACAGGTAATGCCTGAATTTTTGGACCAAGTAGACCATCCCTAGTGCTTCATGTTTAGTTGTACTATAGTTTTTTCTACTTTTGAAAGTAGCTGACTCGCGAAAAACACCGGGTGGTATAGCCCGTGTACTCCCACTTGAACCAGTTTTGCTCTGATGGCGAAGTTGGAGGCATCCACATGTACGTGGAACTCCTTGTTCCAGTCCGGGTACGCCAATATGGGTGAACTATTTAGCCGATCCTTCAATTCATATAATGCCTTTTCTTGTTCCTCTACCCATATGAAAGGTTGTCCCTTCCTCGTCAGTAGGCCGAGAGGGTAAGACACTTGTGCGAAGTTTTTGATAAACCTCCAGTAGTACCCTATGTGCCCGAGGAAGGACTTTACACCAGTGACATTCTTCAAGGCCTCCATCTGTACGATTACCCTTACTTTGTCTAGATCAGTTTTTAGTCTAGCTTTGCACACAATGTGTCCCAATAATTTCCCTTGCGACACCATGAATCTACATTTCTTGGGGTTCAATGCGAGGTGGGTTGCTCTGCAGCTCTCCATACACTCTCTGAGGGCCTTCACATGCTTCTCCTTGTCACTGTAGATCAACCAGTCGTCGAGGAACTCTTTGAAGTTACCTACTGACATTTTGTTGAGAATGTGTAATATTATTCTCTAGAATGTGGCCGACACGTTACACAACCTGAATGGCATCCGATTGTATGCGTACACCCTGTTCTCAACCACAAAAGTTGTCTTCAACTTGTCTTCCTCGGCAATGCTGATTTGGTTGTATACAAAGAACTTGTCCAAGAACGAGTACATCTCATGCCTGACGACCTCTTCGAGAATTGTGTCAATGAAGAGGATTGGAAACGGGTCTTTAATAGTCACTGCGTTTAAGCACCGAAAGTCGACACATATTTGGATTTGCTTCGATTCCTTCTTTTGGGAAATGACAATTGGTGACACCTAGTCATTGACTTCCACTTTAAAAATAATGCTCGCTTCCAGCATCTTCTCAATTTCATCCTGTACTTTGGCAGCATAATTTTTGTTCATCGTATAGGGTCTCTTTTGTATAGGTTGGGCTCCCGGTACGAGAAGGATCCTATGTACGCACAACTCCGGCGATATGCCCTTCAGGTCCTTGTACATCCAAGCGAAGGCATCTTTATATTCCATGAAGATTTTAAATGCCACCGCCTTTAGTACGGGGTCCCATTCATCACCGACGAGGATCTCCTTAGGCTTTTCTTGTTCACCAAGGTTTACCTTCTTTAGTGTCGGTTCCTCAAACTTGATGAGTTTGTCTTGTTCAAACTTATGGGCTGGCGTTTCGTCCAATTGTGCCATGCCTTCCTTATACTCGCCATACTCTGGCGGAAGTGTCTGACTGGTCGAGCCATTATCTTCCTCCTCTCCCCCCTCTTTGATTTGCATCTTGTTGCAATCTGGGTGAAAGAATTCATAATCCTCCATTTGCCAGTGAAATAACCTGTTCAATGAACTGGTCTCGTCCTTCGAGCAACTTCCAATTTCGAGTACACCCTCATCGTTCAGTTCCATCATTTTCCTTTCTTCATCGACATCCGATCCTCTGTTCGACTCTGATCCCAAAGAAGCCAGTTCTTCATTGACCGCCTGGTTCTTCAAATCAATAGTGTGCTTCCTATGACTCTTGATTGAGAGTGTGTTCCTCTTCCAATTGTGGTTTTCCTCGGCAGCAATCAGCCATCCTTGTCCCAACAGTGTGTCGTACGCCTTGTTCTCCAACGGGATGATGACGGAGTTTAATAAGAATTATTGCGTGCCAATCAAAACTTTTTGTGCCTTTAAAGTATCGAGAGGTTTGATGCCATGCTAGTCTGCTCCTACCATGCGAAATGTCGGGGGCTAGAGAGTTGGCTTTCCCAGGCACTTCCATGTCTCCTTTGGCAATACGTTCACCCCAGAGCCTCCGTCGACGATGGTGTTGGAGAGTTTCCTCCCCATGATTTCCATCTGTACGACAACCGACTTCCTCCTGACATTTTCTGCAAGTAGCATCGGATCCGTGGCCTCTCTTGCCGGTTCTGTCATACTCTCGGTCAGACCCTTCTGAAGACTGTCCTCAATGACGTTTGTGAGTGTTACTCTCAGTTGAGGCATCGTTTGCAAAAGGTCTATTACCTTAATTGGTACGGTTGTGTGAAGCACTTGTCATACTATGTTCTTCTCGGACTGCGATTGCAATGTCGCCTTGGAAGTTCTTCATTCATTTGCCATTGCTTAGTATTGTAGATCTCCGCCACAATCTCACTATCATCCCTCATGAGTTTGAACTCCTCTTGAAATGCTTGCTTCAATATTCTCCATGATGCTTTGTGTACTTGGTCCAATTCTGAGTACCAGTCAATGGCACTATCTCGCAGTGTTGCTGGAAAGGCTTTCAGCCAGTGATCCAGATCATGTTGTCCATTTGCTATCCAAATTGTTTCACATGTTTTCTAATGTCGTATTGGATCTTTTGACCCATTCCCCGTAAATTTTGACAGCTTTTGCCGCTCAGCTGGAATCACCATCCTTCCCTGCTGTCCTCCTTGTGTATTGGACTTGACTGGACTGGTTTTCCCGCTACATTCCAGTGTGTCACTTGCACTCTCGACCACGTACGAGTCTCTCCCACGTCTTCCGTTAGTGTCCTCGACACCTTGAGTCTCCTGGGATTCCCTCCATTAGTCCCTCCTCCCTGGGGTCCTAGGCTCAAATCTTCCAGTCGTCAGTTGTTCGTCATCATCCGATATGGACAACTCCCGAATGCGTCAAATGCTACTATCAAGTTCTTCACTTAATTCATTTACATTTTCACTGATTTTGTACCTTGCTATGTGTGGAGTGTTGAAGGGTTCTTCGTCCCTCCCTTCAACAAAACTTTGATGTGCTCTTCGAATGGATTGGCCTATTTCCTCAAGATGTTCATGTGCTCTTCTAATGCTTTGATTTATCTCAATTATATCTTCATGAATTTCTCTGTCAATTTCTTTTAATCTTCGTCGTCTATTTTCTTGCTCTTGTACCCTAAGTGATTGCCGAACCTTCTCCTCCTGAGTTTCATGCCCACTTGGTACTTGGTTCTTATCTTTGTTAGGTCGTGCGGGCATTAAAGGTTGTTCATGCGATCATTGGTTGCCATGAGTACGTCTTTGGCTAGTGTCTCGTTCCTCCTCTTCCTGCTTGGTCCTCTCCTTGTACTGCTGCAGTATTTGTTGCCTTTGGTACTCCTGGTCACTCTCCGTTCAAAGATCTTGCAAGATGATGAAGTGGCGAGCTAGCAGTCTTGGCAGATGGTTGAGGAGATGGTCGACCTTGTCGTTCACTTCCAGTCTGTCCCAGATAACTGCGTCAGGGATCTCTCACCTGAGGGCTTCCCTCCGTACGTGATCTCTTAGTGATATATTCCACAGATTTATCAAATCTTGTGTCAACTTGTCTTCCCTTTCTTCATTAGTTTCCACAGGCTCTTCCGCCGGTCAACCCATTACACTGCCATCATACTGACAAGTGATTCCCTGGTCCGCTTAGGCAATGGTGCCAAATGTTTACTCAGGGATTGAATTCCAACATATGCAATGAGTAAACGAGAGAAACTTACAGAACATAACACGTACTAGAGTGTAAAGCATAAACTCATCACTGTGTCTTTATTCATTAAACATATGCCAGTACAAGTATCTCATGACAATCATATCAACTATAGTAACATGAACATTTACTATATGACTCTCGATACATATAGCGCACGGATGGTGGTTGAAGACCAACTGTCACATTGTTTCATTACATTAATTATTCTCTCGGGAACTAATTCCTGAACCACTAACTAACAGGAGAAAACATTTACATTAATTATCAAACTAACTAAGTCTTATTTCTTTACTCTCGACCGACTAATTACATTTTGGCCAGCTACAGAGAATTCCTATAACTACTCCTTCACATATATACTCACTATAACAAAACATAACAAACACTCTTAGAAGTAAACACAATTCCAAATAAACTAACAAATAATCTTTTTATGTATCCCAAAGACTATCAAACCTAGCTACAGGAATATGAATGATATAATATTCCTAACATGCCCCCTTATTACATCATTCTCCAAACAGAGAGAGGTGAACTATACACTTGATGAACATGTTTAGTAGTTTATAAAAAACACAAGATATGAATAGGGACATACACATCTAATTGTGATAAATAATAGTGGAACTTGCCTTACTATGCTTCTTCAATAGGATTGACCTTAATAGACTTTATACAAGGATAGGGACAAACACTTCCATCCAAGGTCATACAACAAATTGAGATAGGGACAAACACATCTATCCATTATTAGTTATGAGTAGGGACACACACTTCTGTTCACATCAATTATAATTGGCAACAAACACATCCGATCACAATCATTCAACAAATGTAATTGCCTTTTGGGGACAAACAGATCCAAACACAAACCACTAACAATTGTGATTGGGGATAGACCACGAATACAAATAGAATACATACAACATAAAATGTTTGAGGACTAAGTCCTTGATGTCGTGTATGCAAATTACTACTGCCACTTGGTAACTGATCCTAGCTTTAGTCATTTTTGCACAAATAGTTTTTCCATTAATGCAGTTTTTAGTCACATCGCTAGTGATTGATGAGAGGATGTTGCTTGTCCTCCAACCTCCTATGCCTCCATCCTCTAGTTAGTTTGCTACTTAGCAAATTTGGCTTTTAGGCTTAGTTTTTAGAATGCCCCCTAGCAAGATGGACATTGCCTACAAGCAATAGTGCATTTAGTTACAGTTGAGGCTTTTTTTATAAAAAATTTCAACACTTTTGGATTTTGATAGAAATTCTTTTAAATGAAATGACAATTAACAACTTGTGAAAATGGACCTATTGTGACCTTTTCACACATCACCCCATTCAAAATGGGGACCCCCTAAATTTTTGGTCCATTCGGGTCTTTTGGCTTTGGTTTTGGGTGGTTTTGCGGTTGTCTCTCTCGGTTCCTAATGTCTTTCCGGGGATGTACCTATCTTTTGGCCTAATTTGGAGCGTTGGCTAAGTTTGAAGTGAGTCTTGACAAATTAAGGTTTTCATTCTTCAGGGTAGTTTGAGGTTAAGTTGAGTGAGCAAATTGAAATTTAAGCTTGGCACTGCAATCTGGAGGCTTCAGGCAGGTTCCCATTAAAATTTCACTAAATTCTGACAACTTACTATTTTTAGTAAGTACTCAATTTGGGACCTTTTTCTCAGGGTTCTTGAAAAACTGACTGTTGCATTAGATTCAGGGCCCTTTAAAGTGCTTACTTGCAAAATTTGAGCGAAATCAGACAACTTACTATTTTTAGCAGGTGCCCCGGTTTGGGACCTTTTCCTAGGGTTTTGGAAATTTTGATCACGTCATTGAGTTTAAACCCTCTCGAAGGACTTGCATGCAAAATTTGAATGAATTCAGAGAACTTTCTATTTTTAGCAGGTCCACTTTTGGCAAGTATGGCGTCATCCGAGCAACTCTAGCACTTCAACTTTCAAAACAGAGCACTACGCAACAAAAATGGTATCAAACGGAGGTCTACAGAAGCACATGCAACGAAATTAGGGTTTCCTACTTTCATGCCTAAAATGAAGGGAAAAACGCTAGAAACTTTGAAAACCGATGTATCCCACTGCGATCAGCATTCTTCGAGGAATCTACTAGTAAAATTTGAGCGCATTCTGCACACTTACTATTTTTAGTAAGTCACTTCCAGAATAGGGCCTAAAATAGCAGGTGCACGCAAAAGGCTGGTGTGAACAAGTCGGTCATGCCATGAGGGTCAGGGTGAGTGAAAATCAAGTCTTGAGAAGCTAAAAATCAACGAGAATCACAAAGACCTTAGAAGTTTCTAAAAATAGAAAGCAAGGGCGAACAAGGGTGAAAAACGCCTACGGCATTGAGCATGAAAATATATGGGTCTAAAGGCGCCCTAGGAAGAGAAGGTAACATGAAAATATTCTAAGGCGTAAACTTGAATTGGCACCCCTCAATATGCGCCCAAAGGAGGAGACATTAGGAGGCAAAAGTTTCTAAGGCAGGAAAAATCAAAGTAGACCCCTTCAAGTGTGCCCTAAGAGAAGAAGTGGTGAAATGCGCCCTTGAGAGAAAGTGAGAAAATTTTCTAAGGTAAAAACAATGAGCTTGACCTCCTAAATGCGCCCTAAGTTCAAACACAAGGCTCCATATACGCCCAAGGTATGAGGAGACTTAGAGAAATTTGCCTAAGGCAATGAAAATGAAACTACAACCTCTTATAAGCGCCCATGAGGAATGAGTTGATTAAATATTTTTCTAAGGCACGAAAATGCGAACAACCTCTCATATGCGCCTAGGGGGAAAAGTGAGTTAAGATGGGAAAATTTGCCTAAGGCAAAAATAATGAGCTTGACCTCCCATATGCGCCCTAAGTTCAAACACAAGGCTCCATATGCGCCCAAGGATAAGGAAGAGATGATGTTAAAAATGCCTAAGGCATAAACATGAAAGCATTAGGGGTAAAATGCGCCCTAGGAAGGGTAAGGTGGCATGAATTTTTTTTTTCTAAGGCATTAAAATGAAAGTAGAACCCCTTGAATGCACCCAACATGGAGAGGTCTAAATACGCCCACAAGGTAAGAGCACAAGGTCTAAAATCAAAAATGCGCCCAAGGAAGAGGTTGGAGATAGAAACTTTTCTAAGGCGTGGGAAATCAAACATAAAACATCAAGGAGTTAAATGCGCCCAACTTAAGTGCCTAGATTGAAATTTGTCTAAGGCATGGAAAGCAAAAACATGACCTCTAAAATACGCCCAAGTTGAAGACATAATCAAATATGCCTCTGGATGGTTTAAAATAAATATACGATACCCCTCAAATGCGTCATGACAAAGTTGCTTGAGAAATTTTCTAGAGGGAAAAATCTGAAACACGTCAAGTTCAATGCGCCTAGCACGCAAGATGATGAAGTATGCCCATGAAAAGGGGGTAAGATTTTAAATGTTGGAAATTTAAAATGAGATAAGTAATTTCCCCACAAATGTTTGAGATGACTAAGTGTTATAGGCAGTTAAAAAAAGGAAAATTCGAATTTTGCATGGGAAAGAATCTTCAATGAAGGAAAATTTTATGACGACTGGGACCCGTCTGGGTGACAACTCTTCCATCTCTTCTCCAAAGATAGAAATTACCAAGTAGTGGAAGGAGAGATTTAATGAACTTGCTAAAATAAGCTCCCTCACACAATTATTTAAGCCACAAAATATTTATTTTATTCGCACCAGTTGCAAGTACGAAGTTGTGGCTCTGAGAGTGAGAAGAAAAGTGTTGAGGTGAAGCTGCTGAAGTGAGTGAGTCAAATCAGCAAGCTTGGGTGAAATTTTTCTAAGTGCCAGAAGTTATACTGCTGAAAGTATTGAGGTTTGGAGTTAGAAAATTTAATGCTGAAGGCTCTTCTTTTTCGAAGTTTACTCCATATTTTGGCCATCTCGAAGTAATTTATTTTCTAAGTATGAATTTTAATGCCTATCTTTTATTTTGTAGGATGGCTGAAGCAGGCAGAGGAGAAGCTGCAAGAGGGAACAAGGCTGCAGGCAAGGCTGCAAATGCTGAATTGAGCAAAGCTAGCGTATCTAGGCAGGCAGTAATTAAGAAGCTGAGCAAGACGTTTCTTCCTGAGTCTAAGTTTACGTCAAAGCTAGGAGAGTTGAGTGATACAAATCTTGGTTCATACAACCTTGGAGCACTCAGAAGTCAAATGCATGGGATAGGTGATCATCTTCCATCTATCACGGCGCATCAAATTGTGAAGAGTGGACTTTATGCTGTTGCTAGTTTTCCACCAGCTATCCAGTGTCCAGAGTTGATCATGGAGTGCGCCAACTGCTATAGGCCAGAGTGAAGGATGATTGTTTCTCCTGATGGAAAATTGTTTGCCAATCTCACACCTGAGGCCATCGGAGAGGCATTTGGGATTCCCACTTCCGACAGGATAGTGTACAAAACAAAGGAAAGAGCTGAAAGGATGTACGCCTCCTCTTTTGAAAGATGTGTCGGGATGATAAATTCAGTTTGGATGCAAAAATCCAAGCCTCCTCACACTAAGCTTCCCAAGCAGATTATCTCGGATGATGTGAAGCAAGAGTACTATGATTTGATAATGATGCTCAGCCGTGTGAATGGAAGCTCTCAATCATTCATCTTCGAGCCATGGATGTTTTATTACATCGGGATTGTAATGGAGGGGAAAGAATGTGTTGACCGGGCAAGGATGATAAGCGACAATCTGGATGAGTAGATCAGGAACCTGAGAAGAACTAAAATGTTCTACATGAGCTCATATTTTATATATATGTTGGCTCGGATGACTAAGTACAGAGGAATAACTTACAAAGAGCCAATTGGATGTGGTCCTAAGCAGCTTAAAATCTACGAGGCTTGCCCGCAATTGCACCTTACCAACACCTCTAACTACAGAAGGGTGAATGATGCCTTCACCATGCACATAGCGAGGACTCCTCAGCGAAGGACTCAACAAAGAATATCAAAAAAGGCTTAGGAGCTGATCGAAGAATACAAATATTGGTTTATCCAATTTCCGAAGTTCACCTATATTAGGCTGCAGGGGTTCACATCGTATCCGTACAGATTACCGAGGTACCCCACTAACAGAATGGTTATGTTAGAAGTATCTAGGCAGCTCATTGCCTATGATAAAATCCAAAAGAAGAAGAAGAAAGGAGGATTAGGCTTCCCGATCATTATGGGGAATTCAAATGAAGTTTGTCCTTCATTGCAGGCAGCCAGAGAAGCTGAGGATGAGTTGTAGTTCTTCCACCTCACATACCACACTAGCAGGCAGGATTTTGATCCTTAAAATAACATCAAAATGGTGCAAAGTGTGGAGTACAGGCACAAAGCTCATATTGAAGACTTTTGGACTAATGCGGTAGATGATGCTGAAGTTAGGAGAAGAATGTTTACCAGGCTACCTCTGAAGATGATCAGAGAGTGCGAGATTGTTCCAATTCCAGATCAAGTAGATGAGGACGTGAATGTAATACAACCAGACTATGAGTCAGTGAGAAATACGTCGGTCCCACTACCTAATTGGTCAAAACCGAAGATTTGAACACATTATGCATACCGGTTTTGACATTCACAAGGAGCTGGGTGGAGAGGCATGTGAATAATCTCAAAAGTAAATCAATTGCTCTCACTTACAGTCTCATGGGTGATCAGAGGCCGCCATCAGCAAGGAAAAGAAAACAGGTTGCCCAAGCTTCTGAGCCACGAAGAGAAGTACAAGTTCAGCCAGTGCCTCAAAGGGTAGAAGAAGCCTCACCCATACGATCGCAAGTTCGATCTTCAAGTATGTAGGAGCTTTCACTATTTGGGAGTTAGAGAAATAGATCGAACGAGGAGCAAGAATTTCAGGAGGTAAACCAGCCACCACTCAGGGAGCCAGATAGCCTAAGTGTCAACGCTCCTAGAAGAGAAAGTCAACAAGAGGAAGAGGAGATGGCAATAGACACTCGCTTCCAAGAAATGATTGAAACAACATTAGAAGATGAGAATACTATAGGGCAAGAGGCTCAAGGTTTAGGAGAAGTTATTCAACAGATGGAGATTGATGAGCCTCAACAAAATGTTGTTAGAGAAGAATTACGCAAAGAGGAAGCAACAAAGGAGCAGCCCCTCATTATTTGTAATCCACGATAGATGGTGCTGGATTGGCTAAAGGAGAGAATGAGAAAGGATCCTGACGAGGAGACTGACCCGACGATCGAGATGGATGAATTCCTGAGTAGAATCAGTGGGCCTCCAGAGAAGAAGAGAGCTAGGAAATACTCAAAGATATCTACAGATGAGACTTGTTCTCGCACACTTCATGTAGCTATTCTGAGAGTAGAGTGTGACTGAGATGAGGCTGTACCTGAAAATTATGTGGTCACTATTGTGGAGCTAGGCCGCCCTACAGGAGCTTAGATAATTGAGGAATGTGATAGCTCCTATCAGGCTCTGAAGGATAGATTGCTCCGAACAGAAGGAAAATACAAAATGTTGAAGAGGGAGCATAAGACGTTGATTAGATATGTGCAACACCTAGCACGTCCGTGTGGACAGGAGAATCCAATAGTTGATCTCCCAGTTGAACTTCCAAGAGAATCAATCAGCAGCTTGGAAGATTTCAAGAGGATGGCTCAAGAAGCGGACAAGTGGGTTGGCAATGTTCGCATAGAGGCAGAGAAATTCATGGATGATATTGCCTATTCTTTTCAGCAAGCCTCCAGCATTCTTACGCGCATGGAGAATCTTGATCAAGCTTGGAGCGAAGCACAAATTTATCAAGATAAAACTGTCCCTCGCTTGGCAGCCTTGATTCATATGCCTGTGCAAACTCTGGTTGAGGGAGGAGTAATTCAGGAGAGTGATGGGTATGATTTCCCCAGCTGGTATTCTTCAACATTCATTGGCCAAGGCTTCTTTGATACAGCACAGGCGGAGTCAGTTAGAGTTAGAAAGGCCATGGGAAACATATAGGAAGGAGTCTTGAACACACTCGAAGCCTTATTTGCTAAAAGGCTAACTCCAGAGGAGGTGACTGTAGATGGCCTAAGGAACAGATTGGAGCCCTTCTTCTCAAACATGAGATCATTTGCCCAGGTGGACTTTGAGAACATTTCAACCTTCTCCAACATTATTCAAAGTACTCAGGATGCCTTAGAAGCTTGGAGAAAATCTTGTATTCGGCAGGGACAGGCAGTAACAGTGCTTGAATTCCAGCTCAACCACGTTCCACCCATTTCAGTTCAAGAAGTTGAGGTAGTGTTAACCAAGTTCATAGAGTTTGCAGTCAAGGAAAAGAGAAATGGGAATGCGTTTCTAGATGAGAATCTTCTAGATGATGGTGGGCATTAAATGCTCATAGTGGTCAAAGGGAGAGAGTGGGAATTCTGGGCTCATTTATTGCACCACTCCTCCACTTTCCGGCAGTTTTTAGGGCATAATCTTGACTAGGGCTTATGTGCTCAATCTAAACCCTTCATTGTAATCGAATTTAAGTTGTCCATTGGAATTGGCCAACTATAAAAGGGGCATCCCCCCTCATTTGTACATCATAGAATAGCATAGAGAGCAGAGGAGGAATAGAGAGAGATTGATAGCATAGCATAGATTGATAGATTGATAGATAGGAAGAGGAAGGAAAGTTTTCTATTGAATGCTTTGTAAGAGATTGTTGTGAACACTCCTATAATAAAAAGAGTTGTCATTGCTTGTGATTTCATCTTTTATTGTGGGTAGCTAGCAAGATTTCTTCGTCCTTCCGATTCACGTAGAACCTTAAAGTAAAGTAGATTTTAATTCATGCACGTAGATAGTTGTGGAATGTGGTGGTTGAATTAAGCGAGCTTCATTAATTCATACCACTAGCAAGCTCATTGATGGTGGGTTCGCCTTGTGTGGTCAACTGGTATATTGTGGACCTAACTTCGATTATGATTTACATGTTGATATGCATCGTTGTGATGGTATCTTCATGTTGAATCGTGATTTGAATGCCTCTAGTTACTCCTTTGAAGATTGCACCAGTTTTGTGGAAGCTGTCCGAGGTAAGGCAAAGAAAAGCTTGGTTGAAGTTTGTAAGAGTTGATCTCCATGTCCCACGCCTAGAGTAGACCATAGCATTTCTAATCCCTACAACCATTCAAATTCAGTACTTTCTGGTTAGTTTAGGAAACTCGAGCTCCATTGACAAATCTTCCGAACCTTGAAAAATCCCTTTCTCTTGAGAGAACAATTACGTAAGTCCCCTTGAAATACCAGCAAATCACATCAAGCCAACTAAGTCTACATCCACTGCATAAAAGGAACCTTGGAGTTGAATGCATGATCTTTCACAATCTTAGCATGTAGGAGATTTTGATCAAGAGAGGATAGAGTGACCGTTGGAAACTTTATTCTGCGTTGGTGCGGC
Organism: Sequoia sempervirens; assembly: GCA_007258455.2. Lineage (NCBI taxonomy): Eukaryota > Viridiplantae > Streptophyta > Pinopsida > Cupressales > Cupressaceae > Sequoia > Sequoia sempervirens. Next base: position 143,832 of record VDFB02129627.1, on the reverse strand, counting down.
CATAAAACACCCATCAATAGGACCCTATTCTAAGCAAAATAATACAACTTGACTTTGACTTGTTTTGACAGCATACGATGTTTTTATTTGACTTTTAGACTATGACACAAAATATCTTTATAAGAATTAAGAAGTCATTTTGAGACACTAAACTAACAATAACTAGACAATAAATTATAATAATAACCTATCACTATGAAACTATTAAAAACTTAACTTCAATCTTTGCAACTATAATCAATTACTACAAGAGGTCCCAATCTTGGAAGTCGCAAGGAGAACAACCTTCTTGTGCAATTTCTTTGATCTGAATTCCACTATCATAGATAAAGCCCACCTTCTAGTTTGAAGGTAGCATAGCTGTCTTGGCTCACATCCAAAAACCATTTTATTTGCTAGTAACAAGCAGCTGTAAAGACATGGGCCCCTCAAGAGGTTGTTGCATACTCCAAACAGTGTTGTGTTTGTGTGTTATGAATTTCCAATTTGAAGATCCAACCTGAGCATGTTCCATGCCCATGATATACATCTAGCCTCCTTGATACAAAAATTGCACATCAAGAAAGTAAGGATAATTATTGCTATTGTCTATTTTCACTGTCATGTTCTTCCCCGAATAGTCACATGGTATTCATTTGTATATGATATTCATAAGGCCCATCTTGATAAGGTAAGAAGATTTTATGGTTTGTGCCAACCTTGAGAAGTTGCAAATGGACAACACAAAATCTATTTGATTTTTTTAGGTGAAATTTGAAACCACAAATTTCACCCCTGATTTGCTACAAGTTGTTGGGTATACGCATCTGATCTGATAGTAGCCACCACATCCTACCCCTTGCCTATATACTTTGGCACTCAATGTGGCCACATTTCCACAGTTCAAGGTTGCTGCATAGGACTCATAGCCATATGCTCTCTCATTGACAATCTGGGAGGAAGAGTAATAAGATACTTATGATTTGTGAAGACACTGATCACGACAAAAGACTGGGGAAGATGAACATTAATATCCATCCTGCACAACAAAGAGTTTTCAAGTCCATTATTCAGGTGACATTGAGCATCCACTCGACCATGTTCTCATCTCACTCACAGACACTTCTCTCTACATTGCAGGTATTTCTCCCTTCTTCATGACCATGTTTCTTCAATCACAGTCACAAGATTATGTTTTCTTTGATACCATATTAGAGATTTTAGAGCTGCAACTCTATTAAATGGAATAATACTATGCTTCTATTCATTAGTGTTCAATAATACATAATACATATTTTAGGACTTACATCTCCTATATTATAGGAGAGTTCCTCTAACCAATCCTTTACATAAGTACTCACCATAACAAAACATATCAGGGAATTAACAAAACTCCTAACAAACTATAGACACCTAAAAATGTCTCAATGGATCACATTGGCTAACTAACATCATTTCGTTCTCAAATCCATCTTCTTTTCACTTGTTTAATTAAATAAGCCTAATTATTTAATTAAAAGTCTCTTTTTCACCTATTAATCTAATTGACCTAATTGGGTTGATTCACCCCCTCACACACTAACATTTCATGCAATTTAATTAAATAATGCAAATTATTTAATTTTAACCCCAAGTCCTCTTATTTGATTAAATAACCTAAACTATTTAATTAAATATCATATTTACATCTCCTTTTCATTAAATAAATCAATAATTTAATGAATATCTTCACATTCCTCATCTTGCACATTCAAATTTAGTTTTAATTAACTAAATTGCTAATTTCCCTCTCATCCACTTGCATAAGGAATATTCTCCTATTTTCCTAAAAAAAAAAGGTAATGATTACTCCAAACAAACTTTGAAACAACTTTTTAAAGTTGTTGCAAAGTGTGTTTGTTTGCATGATTGTGAGCCCTTGATCTTTTTTTGATCCATGTGATCTTTGATTCTCATCCATTTATGAGAATCCTTGATCCATGTGTCATCCTCCTTTCATTTGTGACCATTGATAGATCAAATCAATCTCATCCATTGCTTTTTCATTTGATCTCCATTAAATCAATTATTTAATGAATATCATATCATTCCCCTAATTTGCATAATTGAAACTTTGTTTTAATTATCAAATTACTAATTCTCCCACTTGCAAGGGAATATTCCTCTTTTGCACATTCCTCCAAAAAGGGAATATTCCTTCCCCTTTTGCACAATTAAATTTTGTTTTAATTTGCAAAATATCTATTTATTCACCCATGAGAATATTCCTCATTTGAAAAAGAGAATATTCTTACAAAACTTCATCTACAATTTAACTCAAAACTTCATGTGTAAGTTAACTCAAAACTTCTTATGCAAGTTGAAGAGTACAAAAGATTTACTGAGAGGTGGGCGGTGGGGGGTGAATCAGTAAATCTAAACAAACTTTCACTTTTCAACTTTTCAACAACTCTAAACTTTTATCACCAACAACCTTTATCAACTTCAAATTTTAACACAAATCAACTATACAAGAATATCTCAATATGAACAAGTTGACATCAATATTTTACGTGGAAACCCTTACGGTAAAAAATCACGGTACAAATAATGTACTTTATGATTTATATAAACTTTTACAATGAATGTAGGCACCAACATACTTGAATAACCAAATATGTAGTTTAGTAGGCTCCAACCTACAAAGAGCACCAACCCTTAATCTTGTTTTAGTAGGCACCAACCTACAAGGAGCATCAACCCCTAATTCTGATTTAGTAGGCAGCAACCTACAAGGAGCACCAACCCCTACTTGCCAAGCACCAACTTAGCAAAGATTATAATTTGAATGATAATGTTCCACCTTCAATTGTTGCTTCCTCAACAGATGATGGACAATTCTGCTTCAAACAATCTTCTTACAAATCTGATGTATATGTTTTGTCTTCAATACTTATTATTATAAACAAAATCTGCTTTTATTCCACTTCAGTCTGCTTCATAAAATCTGCATATATTCTTTACACATCTGATCTATCACTTTCTCTTGACTACCAAAGATCTGATTGAAAACATTTTATAAATCTCTACTGAATCCTTTGTATTTGATCTTCAAATGATCCACTCTTTGCTATAGCTTTTCTTCTCCAAACTGTAGTAGATTGCTTCACAAATCTGCTGTAGTTTGACAATTATATGTGCTCATAAGTCTGCACCAATCTTCATACTCCTGGGCTGCCTTGTTTTGATAATATTACGTTTATTTCACACAGCACTTGTGTTTCTAGATATTTCAGTTATTCCACTGACACAGCCACACTACAATATTTCTTTCACAAAAATCTGCTTGTTTTCATTCTTTTCTCTGTATACTCATTTCATATACCTGCTGATGTGTATGTAATTTTTCTTTGTAAATGCTCAAAAAATGTTCATTATTCACACAATACTCAGCACTCTACATTTGATTGTGTTTCAAAGATATAGCATTAATTCCACACACCATACTCTTCAAATCTGAATTTGAATCATCTATATATATTCTAATCAAAGATTGTAACTATTTGTTTAAGCAATGTGTCCCTTTGAATTGCTTCCTTTTCACAAGCAGACCGTACCATTTTAAAACAAATCATTCCCCTTCACAAATTAATCTTTCTTACATAATCTGTAGTTGCTTCTCTTCATAGATAAATTACATCACTTCATAAAAATCTGGATTGTATAAAAACAAATCGTACCATTTGAAATTTTATTCCATCCCTTCAATGGAGAGCTTCATATCTGAAATTGCAGCTCTTTATTTAATCACTCCCCTTTTTCTATATTGATAATTCTGAATTATTTTAATTAATATAGAATCGCATCATCTCAGCCAGAAAGTGTTTCTCTTCAAGAATAAAGCGCACCTCTTCAAACCTTTGATACATCTGACTTTGCTTTATGAAAACAAATCTTGATTTTTTATTAAATGAAATCGCACCTCTTCAAAAAGGTTTAATTGCTTTACCAACAGCTTACTCTATGCCACGAATAAAACATTTCTGTCTTATGCTTATTTTGTCTTTTTGTGGTGTTGTCTTATATGCTCCTCTTCTTAATTTGTCTTTTTCCTAGTTTGTTTCTTTTTGCCATCGTTGCTTTTTTTCAGTTTTGTTTTTAGTGACAAGTCACTTAACTTTAAATTATATCTCACCTCCTCAATTTTGAATAAGTGCTTTTGTCTTATAGCTGCATATTATATGTATTTAATTGCTGCTTTGCATACTATAGTCTTGCTTTTCTTTTTTGGATCTGCATACTTATAAGATCTGATTGTTGCTTTCTCTTGTTTGGTCTGCATACTTGTAACTGTTCATATTCTTTATAAGGTCTCCAAAAATATCATTTGTGAAAATCAGTCTCTTATAAATATCATTTGTGACAATTAGTCTTTATTTTAACTTGACATCAATGACAATCTCCTAACAATTTCATTCATACTTTTAATGATAATGATCTTGTTCATATGCCTTTGACATCAATGACAATATTGCCAACACAAGTTAACTTGTGACCTCTTGAGTTAAAAGTGTGTTTGTTTGGATGAATGTAAGCCCTTGATTAAATATCAACTTGCATTTTCAACCCTTAATGAGAATCCATGATCCATGCCTCCAACTTCTTCCATTCTTGACCATTGATTAGCCTTTTGATCTTAACCCTTCATTTCTCATTTGCTTTTGAGCAAACCTGAACCCCCGGGACGCTCCCCCTCTAGGCCCTAGCGTCCGGAGACGGGGACGTCCCGGAGACGTGGGGACGGCGTCCCGACGTTTCCGGCGGCGCCACCATTGCTCAGCTCGCCGCCGGAGACGCCTGGGCGTCCCCGAGACGCCGAGGGAGACGCCTGGGCGTCCCTCGAGCGTCTCGGGGACGCCCAGGCGTCTCCCGCGGCGGACAGCCATTTGCAACATTAAAACTCAATTTTTAAAGATTTTTTTAATAGTCTATTTAATAATAAGGCGTCTCCCGCGACTGACAGCCAAAAAGCAAATAAAAAAAAAAAATTTAAAACATTTTTTAATATTTTATTAGTTCTATTCGAACCCTAAGGGCATGTGGGACCCATCCATTGTCGTACCAAGCATCGACCAGGAGAAAGTAAAGTCTAAGAGAAACAATGCAAAATATGTATTTTTCGGCTTCGTTAGCACTATTCAGAACCTGTGGAAAAATCATGAAAATGAGGTGCGTGATGTAGTTTCGAGTGGTTTCAAAAGTGTTAAATTGGTCTTAGTGGCGGGGGCGCTGCCCCTCGACCCCGCCCTGTACCGCAACAGGGAGCGTGCCAGGGGCGCTGCCCCCGGACCCCGCGAGGGGCGCTGCCCCCAGACCCCCGCAAGGGGCGCTGCCCCTTGACCCCGTTGGAGGCGTTGCCCCCAAACCCTCGCGAGGGGCGCTGCCCCTCGACCCCGCTGGGGGCGTTGCCCCCAGACCCCCATCAAATTTATTGGAATTGCCAAATTGCAATACAATCAACCATCATAGTACAGTTATAAGAGCAGTTGGCAGCTGAGCAAACGAGAGTGGCAGCTCTTGAGGAGAAGTTGGCAGAGAGGGATAGAGTATTGGGTCAATTGATAGAGAAGGATACCCAAGTGGCCAATGCACAACGATAGAGCCAGAGGAGCCATCACAGATTGATGAGGATGAGGATGCTTCAGATATAGGGCTGGTTGGTGTTCCTTTGGCAAATCTTGACCTTGAGGAGTCCAGTGGTTCCAGTGATGAGGAGTTTGCCGACCTCCCGAGGGATGATTAGAGGCCTCTGCCTCCACTACGTTTTGTCATTTTGACATTTTGATTTTGTACTTGTTTTGATATCATATAATCATGCTACTCATTGTAATCATCTTTATAATCAAATATTTTTGATATAATATAATAGAAATACTCCATTTGCCAATTCAACAATTGTTACATTCTAGTATTGAGTATTACTATTCTAATTTCTAATTAGTAATTTGATATTGAAAGCTTCAATATTCAATGTTCAATGTTCAAGTACTAATTTAGTATTTCAATTTTGCTATTTTACTTCTTAATAGTCTTATACATCTTTTCATAACTAGCATTTTAAGTACCATATGTATAGTATATAGTATATACACCCTGTCCCCCCTCCCGCCCCCCCGCCGTCCCCCCCGTCCCGAATTGAGGCCCCTTTGTCCCTCCAAACTTGTCCCGTCCCCCCTCCCCTCGTGGAACATAGGAGCAAACTTATGCTGTTGAAATCACTCACACTCACACTCATGTTTAGCACACATTTAACATCTTTTAGTTCATTTTAATTGCATTTAGTGAGTTTTAAGCTTCCATTAGTCTCTTCCATGATCACATAATGCATCCATTTAGCTTGTTTATTAATTAGGGTTTGAATCTTTTAGTTTAAATTCCATTTAGATTAGTTTAGATTTTGCATAACTAAATCATTTTAGCATAAAATCATGTTAAATTAGCTTGCATCATGCTCATTTAGATTAAAATCATGTTTTCATACACATCTCACAATCGTTCCATTAGTTTTCTTCAATAAAACTGACTGGGGCAAGCTCATTTATCCACGGGATTGGGAAAGGGTTGTCGTTTCACATCAACACGACACCACTCCCACAACGGGATAAGTTTCAGATGGATTATAGTAGACATTTAAATGCTTTTGTAGTTTAGAATGCTTAGTTATGATAAATGTTTAGTTTAACTTTCATTTGAATGATCCTATTGAGATTCGACGATAGTGGCTTTGTTATGCTTCGATTCTTCATGGATCAAGTGTAATCGGCCCATGCTAATCCATCCAATCACACAAACTAACAAATACTTATTGTATCTTTAAGACTAACAAATCTAGCTACGAAAATATGAATAATGTAATATTCCTAATATTTGCCATTTGATTTGGCATTTGCCAAAAGTTTGTAGTGTCTTCTCCATGATAAATAAACGTGTGATGAGGAGTCACCTTAGTGAAGTCCCCTCGAACAGAGGAAGGTTGTCCCAAATTTCCATTCGCTAAGATTGAAAACATTGGTGTAGTGATATGCAACTATTAATCAACCATGCAACTTTTTCATTGAATACAAAAGCAGGAAGTATGCGATTGATTAATTGCCAACTATAATTGCCAACTACAACTAGTGAATGTTCAGGCGATTTCAAGTTTAACAAGAATCCTTGGGTGGTTATGAAGTTTGAGAGGGTTTACAAAATCTGAGATTTGCCTTAAAGGAAAAAAAAGCAGATTGAGTTTCATAAATGATTTTTGAGAGTGTTGATTGAGTTTTGAAGGAATAGTTTTAGAGAGGATTTTGAATGCCAGATTGAAGTTTGCAATGGGCTCATACTGATTCATTTAACCTGCATGAGACATTTTTGGGATGAGGACTAGGTATTTTGGCTCAGATTGTTGAACATTCTCTTTTTCTGTCAAGATTCCTCAACCAGATCTATCAAATCAGACTTGAATATATCACAAAATGATTAATAGAGAAAGGAAAAGAAAATATCCGGTCTTGCATCTTTGTCTAGTTTGTGATCCATCTCAGGAGACCATTTTATGCTGATCCGATTCTTTGGTATGAGTTGAGTTGATTCTCTTGGGTCTATGATTGGCAGTGTTCCACGGGGACATGTCCCCCCTAAAAAACCCCACATTTCCTAGACGTCCCCATCTCGGAGACTTGGGGACTTGGGGGTGACGTCCCCCCATTAGCCCACCACCAGCGCCACCATCCCACCACCAACGTCGTCATCTCCAAGACACCACTAGGACTTTGGGGACGTTGGGGTGTCCTCAAGACGTCTAGGGGACTCCTAGTTGTCTCCAAGATGTAAAATTCTTGTACTTATACATCTTTTTATAACTATTTTTTCAAGTACTACATGTATTTCAACGCCCTGCCACCATCCCCCCACCGTCTCCCCACCATCCCCAAACTTAGGCCCTTGGTCTCTCGTCCCCAAAACCTATCCCCATGTCCTCACGTCCCCCCATCAGGAAACTCCGTGGAACTATGGATTGGCCTTTAGAGGGCCAGTTTTTTGTGTTTTTTGGCAAAAACTCAGTCCTCTTCTTGAGGTTTTTTTTTTTTTTTTTTGAGTTTGTATGATTGTGCTATCCGTTTCATTAATCTGTTGCAGAGAGTTCTAGCCTCCTTGGTTAAGCCATTGCTGTCTTAAGCGCTGCCTTTAGTAGAGAAAAACAAGAATATAAATTTACTTTTAAGATCTTCTTTGAAGTTTTTGTTTTCTCATTTTCTCTGTATTATTTAAAAAAATATTAGAAATAGCTTTTCTAAGGAACTTTTGGTGATCATGTAATTTTTTTAAACCTATATCTCGACCTCTATCAATAAAATGCTGATCGAGTTTATAGACAATCAATTCTTGTAAAACATGATGATTTAAAGCTATAAAAATTACTCAAATTCAAATATCCTTAATTTTTTGCAATATTCGTTTGAGCAGATCAAGGTCTGTAATTATAGAAAAGTAAAATTTGAAGAAAAATTTGTAAGGGATCTAGGCAGCCAAAGATCTGTATCTGTTTATCATACTTATACTGAATAATTCTTTTTAGACTTTGCCATAAATTAGAAAAGCCAGTTCTACTTTACTATAAAATATTCAGACTTTTTGATTTAATGGTTGTCTGGTAAAATGAAGTAGGTCTCTACTGTTGTCAACTTTGCATTTCTCCTTGTAAAAACATCAAAAACAAAAATTATACCTTTTATCCTCATCTTAATTGTTGGCACAACAAAGATAATCAAATACTTCACATTGTTTTGCAGGAAGGAATGACATATGATTTAATTGTTGGCACAACAAAGATAATCAACGGATCCTCTTTACTTGAGACATTGATTGATGATCTACCATGAGTAAAGTTTCTTTGCCATTCCATTGTCTCTAATGTATAGAGATTTTTCAGTGATTTTTTGGGGGTGCAATAAATTGTGGGATTATAGAATTTATTTTTTGGAATGATTGATTCAATCTAATTGATGCAATATCATTAAGAGAATACTTTTTAAGAAGAAATGCTCATTGTCTTAAACCTTCATCTTTTTTGACAGTGTATAAATAAATTTCAACCATTGCTAAATTTGTGGAATACTCTAGTTATACTAATTATTACATGTAGTGTTACTTTAACTCATACTTTATATTCAATTTCTTTAAAGCTTTTAAAATACATTTTCCATATCTCCCTTATTAATCATAAATTGTTGAGCCTGTAATTCAAATGAAGGTGATTTTATATAATCATAAGCTTATTTTATAGGGAATAAGTGTACATTTTTCTTATTGAAGAAGCTCATCACATTGTGTATACTTAAATTATTATACAATAGATTTTTTATGAGAAAATCATTTCTTTGTAACTCAAACTGCTTACAAGAAAATCAAATTACTAAGGCAAAAGGTCCCAAATTTTTATTATTATGCTAGTACTATGAAGATATGTAGACCCATACATTGTGTAATTATATTATTCAAGTATCACAATATCATTTATTTTTCACATACAAGAATATTTAAACTAGTATAGCTATTTTATATACATTTATTTAAAAAATGTTCAAAGATATCAATCTCCTGCTATTTTATTTATTACAGAATTATTTTATTATATATATATATATATAATTATTTAATTTTATCTCCATTTATTATTTTCATAATATTTTTAATTTCAAAAGTGTAGTAAATACTGTATATTTATATGTTACTCTTTAATAATTTCATATATATATATAGTGTTTTTGGTATCTTTATATTTAACAAATAAATGTTACTTTAAATAGCTTTTTGTTCACATTTTCTTTCATGGTCATGATAGATGCTTCAGGCCTTGTTGACACTCCATTATTGCTATTGTAGGTTATGCCTCTTGATGTAATTATGCTAAATTAAAAATTAAAAAGTATTAAAAACATAAAAATGATCATTTTAATAGATAATATAAATAGAAGGATTTGTATATAGGAAATTTGAATGATTTAAAAATAATTAATGTCATAATAATTTAACTATTAATTATAAACATTTCTTTTAATTACTATCAATACTAAATCATTATTTTCATTTGAAATTAAAGTACTATGTAATTGTAATGGTAATGTTGGTTTGTTTTTATTTCCAATTGAATTCTTGAAATCATCTAAAAAGTAGCCAGTTCTTATGTTTAAATATTTCAAGTAGTTGGCCAATGAACAAGAGATAGCTATAATACCACTCTTGTGCACTTCAGATTATGCAAGACCTAGGAGGGTGATATTTAATAATATCAAATGAAATGGCACTCAATTCATACCAGGATATTGTTTCAATAGAGATGTTCTCATGAAATATGACAAGAATTGCATAGAAATCTGTTTAAGTGGGCTAAATTCTCGGAGACTTACACATTGATGGCTTCAAGAACATAAACAAAGCCTAAAGAACATACTAATGTTGGAAATTGTCATTGATGTCAAGCTAAGAGTATAGAAGATCTATCATATGCTTTTGAGAATACAATAGATCATTCAAGAAGCAGAAAGCAGATAGAAAACATTTAAGCCTATACAATAGATTGTTTGAACAAAATCGAATGAAGTGGAAAGCAGATAGAAAACATTTAAGCCTATACAATAGATTGTTTGAACAAAATCGAATGAAGTGGAAAGCAGATAGAAAACATTTAAGCCTATACAATAGATTGTTTGAGCAAAATCATGAACAACATTACAGATTGCTAGTACAGATTGAAGAGATTGATTTAAATCTGAAGGTAAGAAAAATCATTGCTAAACAAATATAACATATAAGACAAAAAAACACACAAGTCAAAAAGAAACAAAATCAGAAAAAGACAAAAGGCAAATAAGATAAATTTGTCTTATTTATAGATCATAAAAAGATATGTTTTTAACAGTTTTATTCATAGTGCACATACAAGAGATACGATTAATATGAAATAAACATGAAAATCAAGTAATTCTTGAGGTGGTGCTTCGGTTCATAAAAAGCAGTGATTAATATGCAATGCATAAGACAAAATTGTCTTATTCACAAAAACATGTATAATATTTGTTATGAAGTGGTGCAGTTGAGATTAAAGTTGGGAATAAGACAAACAAGAGAAAAGATATTATAATAAGACAAAAATTGTCTTTTCATTAGATATGATATGGTGTGATTCATTCTAAAGGATGCAATTTCAGATTTATCAAAACAAATTAATTAAGACATGAAATGGTGCGATTTATCTAGATGCAAATTCATTAAATTTGGAAGGATATAATTAAGATAAACAAACACATTTGAAGTGGTTCCTTGAAGAGGCAGATTTTAAAGGGTGCAATCTCTTACCAAAGATTTCAATGGTTGATAAGTATATAAATATATGATTCATTTTCAGATTTGAAAAAAGATGTGTAGAGTGTGTAGAGTTTTGAAGTGTAATTGTAAAAGTTATCTCTTGTGTGAGTTCAAAAGAAGAACATATATCACAAAGGAGAGATAGATTGATGCATGAAGCAGATCTAGTGAAAGATCTTATCTACATTTGAAGTTTTTCAGTCAAGAGAGCCGAGGTTGGTGCCTTGCAAGGAGTTGCTACTCCTTGTAGGTTGGTGCCTATATATTTGAGTAAGAGGTTGGTGCCTCTAGTAGGTTGAAGCCTACACCATTGTAAATCCATTTTTATTATAAAGTACATAATTTTTGTACCGTGGTTTTCACTCTCAAGGGTTTCCATGTAAAATCTTGGAGTCAACTTGTTCATACTACTATTTTCTTGCATAGTTGATATTGTTTAGAGTTTGAAGTTGATAAAAGTAGAGAGTGTAGAAAATTTCATTAATATACCGATTCACCCCCCCTCCCCTCCTCTCAGTATATTTGTGTGCTCATCATTTGGTATCAGAGCAAGCTCTTCAAATAAGTCTAACGAACTTGAAGGGAGATCCATATAGCACACATCATGAGTGGAGAAGGATTCTCTTCCAACAAAGCTCCATTGTTTTATGGGGCAAACTATGCATTTTGGAGCATGAGAATGGAGGCCTATATTAATGCTATAGGATTTGATGTTTGGCAATCAATGGTAAATGTATATAAAGCTCCTTCAACACCTCTAATGGATTCAATAGGAAATAAGGCAAGTGAAAATAATGCTAGAGCCAAGAATGCAATCCTATGTGGATTAAGTGAATCTAAACTTGTGGAGATAATGCATTGCAAATCTGCCAAAGAGATTTGGGACAAGTTGAAATAAACCTATGGAGACAAGAAAGTAAACGGAGCCAAACTCCAAACTCAGAGAGGAAATTTTGAAAGTCTTCAAATGAGTGAAGAGGAAAACATTGCTGGATTTTTTTTGTGTGTGGATGAAGTTGTCAACACCATTTGTGGCCTTGGAGAAGAAGTAAAGGAACCAACAGTAGTGCAAAAGGTGTTAAGATCCCTTCCACCAAGATTTGATCCCAAAGTATCAACAATAGAGGAAATGAAGGACTTGGACACCTTGACCATGGATGAACTACATGGAATCTTAACAGCCTATAAGATGAGAACAAGAAAATATGCATCAATACAAAAGGAGGCAGCATTCGAAGCTTTCAAGAATTCAAAAGGGAAGAAAGTGGAAGACAATAATTTAACAGATGAGGAAGAAGCAAATTTTGTGAGAAAGCTAAAGAAAGGATCTAGAAAATATAAGGGAAAATTACCCTTCAAATGTTTCTCATGTGGAAAAGTTGGACATTTTGCAAAATCATGCCCTTATGCTCATAGTAGTGATAGTGAAGAAGAAGAAGAGTACAAACCAAAGAAAGGAAGATCTTCAAGAAGGGAAAACTATAAGTCTCACAAAAACAACAAGAATTTCAAGAAGAGCCTATACTCATATAGAGACAATGATTCTTCAAGTGGCTTTGAAGATGAAAGTTGTGAAGATGAAATGTTATTCATGGCTGAAGTAATTGAGCATGAAGAAGACAAGGATGAAGACCAAGAGGAGGAGATACATCATGATCCAAAATATTTGGAAGAAGAATTAAAATTTGCCATAAGTGAGATTGAAAGGCTAAAAATGAAAGGTTTAAGAAGGAAAAACAGATTTGAAGAAGAAAGCAAGAAGTTTTTAGAATTTGAAAAATTAATTTCAGATCTAAAAATTCAAGTTGAAGAAAGAAAAAGGATTGAAGACATAATCAAAACCCAACTGGAGGAAAAGGAGAAAGAATGTCAAAAATTGAAGTGTGAAATTGTCACACTACGAAAAGAGCTAAAAAAAACATCTTACAAAAGTTATGTTGATGTTACCAAAATCTCAACTAAAGGAGAATGTAGCAAGAAAGAGGAGAATCAAGTTCAGACTGAAGCCAATGATGCTTCACTAGAGAAAAGCACTATGGAAGAAAAGACCAATCTGCGAAAACAATTCCTACCAAAGAGGTCATATTATATGTTTTTTGGTTATTGTTGTTCTTGCTACAAATTTGGTCACAAAGCAATGAATTGTAGAAGTCACAACAAGCTTCATGATAAGAAAATTAATCCTAGTAAACCTGAAAGGAGGAACTATAATTCATTTTATCCACTTAACCTTGCAATTGAGTGTTTCAAATGCAATAACTTTGGGCATACAACAAGGCAATGCAAAACCATTTTTCCAACTACAATTCAAAAAGAAGAAACACTACCCAAAACACATGGGGAGAGTATGAAAGTGTGGAAACATAAAAGGAAAGAAGATAAAGAGAAAGCTATGCTTGTTCAAACAACTTTTCATGTGCAAAATGAAAAAGATCATTGGTACATTGATAGTGGTTGTTCAAACCACATGACCGGAGACATGAACAAGTTCATTCATCTACAAAAGATAGATGGAGGTTTAGTAAGGTTTGGAGATAATACCACAACAAAGATTGTGGGAAGAGGAACCTTGAGTCTAGACAATGGAAGAACAAAGACAAGTAATGTTCTATATGTTGAAGGCCTAAAACACAACCTACTAAGCGTGAGCCAAATGTGCAACCAAGGTCATGCCTTAATCTTTCATCAAGATGGTTGTGAAATTAGAAAGAATGGAAGACATTGTAGATGCAAATAAAATTGAGGACAAATTGTATGTTTTAAGTGAGACAAGAGGTCAAAGATTGAAATATGCTAACCAATTTTTTCGATAGTTTTACACAATATAAACTAGCACTAGCCGACTTGATTAGCGTTAGCATCAAAAACTGAAATCCAAGCTTGAAAGACGCCAAGAATGCACACTCAATCCCAAGGAAGGATAGGTGTTGTCATATGGCGGAGAAGCCAATTGAACAGTACTTGAATTGAAACAAACTCAACGTCAAGAATGTGCACTCAAGATCCCACTGAGGACGAGGTGCTAACATATGATGGAGTGATTAATTGAAAACTGAAACTAATAGGCGGATAACCAGCCTTGAAGCTACAACAATCTAATTCATCCGCTGCAGCGGGCATCCACTTGTGAGTGGGGATTCACCACTTTGAAAGTGGGTACAAGAGAGATACAATCAATTATCCACACTGGCGGTAGACCATCCAGGGGTACTTAATGTGAGAAGAAAGAAGAATTAGTTGCAGCGATTAGGACTGGAACAGTACTACTGTTTACAGTCTTACAAATAAGGAATAAAGCTGCAAATTACATATGAATTACAATATCTTCAAAGCACATGAGTAATAGATGATCTCATACAAATAATTATCTCTCTAACTACTGATACTGAATCAAAAAACTGAACTTCTAAAGTCTGATAACAAAAATCAGTAAACTAAAAATGTCAACCAACAACTGTGAAAACCAATAAAGTATTCATAACTCACTCAATTCACCTCTGAATCAAATGATGTCTTTTGCAGAGGTCTTCTAGGAGGTAGGCGCCCAAAAACAAATACCAAACAGTAGCAAACTTCAACTTATAACATCTTGCACAAATTCCAATGTTGTTAGAAAAGTACAACCCTCCTTGAAGGGGCGATTTTCATTTAAAAATTAGACTCTTTGAAATAAAATCTCAAATTAAGCATGAAGGGTCGCCCAAGGTCAGTAATGGCATTGGTTAAATACCCAGAATCAAATTCAATATGAATTTAAAGCTATGAATAAAAATCACCTTTAGTTGTAGATGAACCAGCAAACCAAAATTGACAAAAACTCTAGAATTCTTCAATCAAATGAGCTCAATATGCTAGTCTGATATTGAGAAGCAGCAATGTAGCCAACTAGGTGTTATCTTGCAAACACGAAATTGGACGAAAGGCTAGGAGGTAGACATCCTCAAAGCAAAATATCAATTGTCATTCCGACAGCATAACTTTAGCATAATTTTCATGGATACCAATGCTAAAGCAAAGCATTCATTTTATAGAAGAGTAGAAGACTCTTCAATTCCTCAAGGAAGTACGCCAA
This sequence comes from Sequoia sempervirens, assembly GCA_007258455.2. NCBI lineage: Eukaryota > Viridiplantae > Streptophyta > Pinopsida > Cupressales > Cupressaceae > Sequoia > Sequoia sempervirens. The sequence continues at coordinate 128,393 of VDFB02129627.1, read as the reverse complement.
GAGTCACATGAGACTCTTCAAATTTCCAGAAACCTTCCAACTTCACAAAAAGGCGTCCACTTTATCAAGGCACAAATAAACTTTATTTTTATAAGAATATCTTCAAGAAAAGGCGTCCACTTTTCCCAAGGCATTAAAAGACTTTAAATATTAAATTTATCCTTCATGATGGCGTCCCCCTTCATGACCACCTTTTAAGAACAACTTAAAGTTATTTTCCCTAGACCAAGGGGTCAACTGCAAATTATAACATTAATGCCTTTAATCACCAAAAATTAAACCTTTAGAAGCCAGACTTGAATTGCATTAAATGCTCCAACTGAAAATGAAGACCTTGAAGATTGACAACTGCATACTACCACAAATAGAATTTACTATAAATAGTAAACTCCCTGAAAAGCCATTGAACCTCAGAACTGGAAACCCTAATTTTACCTCAAAAGAGCCTACAGGCTTCCGGAATAGGCTGATGAGTGATAGAACATATCACTGATGAGAAGGGGACATTACAAAGATGCCTTATGAGCCAAGAAGATGAAAGTTGGTTGTGGCACAGACACATGGGACACTTGAACTTTGACAACTTGGTTAAGATCAATAAGAAGGAAGCTATAAGGGATATGCCCAAAATTTGCAAACCAAGCAATACCATTTGCAAACATTGCCAACAAGGGAAGCAAACAAGGGTATCCTTCAAAACAAAGGAGTATTCATCATCAAATCCATTGGAACTTGTTCACACAGATCTACATGGGCCTGCTAGAACAAAAAGTCTTCAAGGTGAGATTTACTTTATGCTTCTCATTGATGACTTTTCAAGGATGACTTGGGTAACTTTCTTAAAAGAAAAATTAAAAGCCTTTGAAAAATTCAAGAAATTCAAGGCACTAGTTGAGAATGAAATAGGTCTTAAGATAAAGTGATTGAGATCTGATCGAGGGGGGAATTCACCTCAAATGAATTCATAGAATATTGTGAACAACATGGGATTAGAAGACAATATTCAGTAGCTAGGGCACCACAACAAAATGGTGTTGTAGAAAGAAAGAATAGAACAGTCCAAGAGATGACAAGGACTATGTTAAATGAAGCCAATCTACCACATTCATTTTGGAGAGAAGCAGTTCTTACATCAATCTACATTTTGAACAAAGGACAACTTAGAGGAAATATGGATAAAACTCCATATGAACTATGGAAGGGAAGACCTGGAACAGTCAAGTATTTCAAGGTTTTTGGAAGTAAGTGCTACTTAAAGAGGGATGATGAAAATTTGGGAAAATTTGATTCCCGATCTAATGAAGGGATATTTTTGGGTTACTCCTTAAAAAGCAAAGCCTATCACTGTTACAACAAAAGATTGAAGAAAATTGTTGAAAGCACTAATGTAAGAGTTGATGAGGAAAGGTACTACAAAATTAAGGCACCCAAATTTGATTATCAAGAAAAAGAATGTTGGGATGAACAAGAAGAAGAGGTTGAGGAGACTAATGAAGAGAAAAATATAGAAACTCCACAAAAGACTCCTATGAAGACTCCAAAGACACCATCTAAATTTGTGCAAAGAAATCACCCAGAAGAGTTGATCCTTGTTGATAGACTTAGATCAACAAGAAAAATGGTGAACTACCAAGAAGATTGTGATTTTGCATTACTATCCAAAGTTGAACCCAAAACCTTCCAAGAAGCAAGTAAAGATGAAAGTTGGATTGAGGCAATGAATGAAGAGTTGGACCAAATTGAGAAGAATGACACTTGGGAACTTGTCCCAAGACCAAAAGATAAAAATATAATTGGTACCAAATGGGTTTTTAAGAACAAACTCAATGAAGATGGTCAAGTTGTAAGAAACGAAGCAAGGCTAGTTTGCAAGGGCTATGCTCAAGTTGAAGGTGTGGACTTTGAAGAAACATTTGCACCAGTTGCTAGGATGGAGGCAGTCAAGATGTTCTTAGCCTATGCAAGTCATAAAAACTTCAAAGTGTACCAAATGGATGTAAAATCTACCTTCCTAAATGGAGATTTAAAGGAAGAAGTCTATGTTGAGCAACCTGAAGGGTTTTTACTATCAGAAAACAAGGATTATGTTTGCAGGTTGAAGAAAGCTCTCTATGGCTTGAAACAAGCCCCAAGAGCTTGGTATGCTAAGCTTGATAAATATCTTCAACAACAAGGTTTCAAAAGAGGCGTGGTTGATAGTAACTTATGTATCAAAACTATAGGAGAAGATCAATTAATAGTGGTTGTATATGTGGATGATATTATTTTTGGAGGAAAAAATAATGTGTCAAGAGTTTTCTATGATGATGCAAAAGGAGTTTGAAATGTCAATGTTGGGAGAACTATCTTTCTTCCTTGGTTTACAAATCTCACAATCAAGCAAAGGAATCTTCATCTCCCAAACCAAGTATGTGAAAGAGATATTGAGAAAGTTTAGGATGAAAGATTGCAATCTTGTAAGCACTCCCATGTTTATAGGTTGTAAGTTGAGCAAAGAGGATGAATCACAAGATTGCAATCAAACACTCTATAGATCTATGATTGGAAGCTTGTTGTACTTAACAGCCACACGACCAGATATAATGCAAGTTATAGGAATGGTGGCAAGATTTCAATCTGCACCAAAAGAAACACATGTTCAAGCAGTAAAGAGAATCTTCAAGTACTTGAAAGGTACTTTGGAATATGACCTATGGTATCCTAGTGGAAAGGACTTCACTTTAGAAGCATACCAAAATTTCGATTCGGCTGGGAGCTTGGATGATAGGAAAAGAACACGTGGATGAGCCTTTTTCCTTGGTGGAAACTTAGTATCATGGATGAGCAAAAAACAAGCATCAGTTTCATTATCCACTGCAGAGGCTGAATACATAGCAGCAACATCATGTTGCACCCAAGTACTATGGATGGAAAAAAAATTGAAAGATATTAAAGTGGAGTACAATCACCCTATCATCATCCATTGTAACAACACAAGTGCTATCAACATATCAAAAAACCCAATGATGCACTCAAGGACCAAGCACATACCTATCAAGTATCACTTTCTAAGGGAAAAACTGGAAAAAGTGGCTAAAGAACTAGTGGAAACTTAGTATCATGGATGAGCAAAAAACAAGCATCAGTTTCATTATCCAAGTTGCAGAGGCTGAATACATAGCAGCAACATCATGCTACACCCAAGTACTATGGATGAAAAAAACTTTGAAAGATATTAAAGTGGAGTACAATCACCCTATCATATTGTAACAACACAAGTGCTATCAACATATCAAAAAACCCAATGATGCACTCAAGGACCAAGCACATACCTATCAAGTATCACTTTCTAAGGGAACAAGTGGCTGAAGAATAAGTGAGTTTGGAATACATTGCTACCAAAGAGCAAATTGTTGATATATTCACCAAACCACTACCAAGGGATACATTTGAGTATCTAAGGAACAAATTGGGAGTAGTCCCACACCCATCCAATTGATAGATGGGAGGATACATTCAGGGGGAGCTATACATAGTATCTTGTAGCTCCATGGAACAAATGCAAGACATTGTTGGAAGACCCCTTGCCATTGATGTCAAAGGGGGAGATTGTTGGAAATTGTCATTGATTTCAAGCTAAGAGTATAGAAGATATATCATATGATTTTAAAAATACAATAGATCATTCAAGAAGTGGAAAGCAGATAGAAACCATTTAAGCCTATACAACAAATTGTTTGAGCAAAATCATGAACAACATGACAACAAACAACAAACTAATCTGAAGATTGTTTTAGCAAAATCATGAACAACATGATAGATTGCTAGTACAAATTGAAGAGATTGATTTAAATCCGAAGGTAAGATAAATCATTGCTAAACAAATATAGCATATAAGACAAAAAAAAAAAAACACAAGTCAAAAAGAAACAAAATCAAAAAAAGACAAAAGGCAAATAAGACAAATTTGTCTTATTTACATATCATAAAAAAATACATTTTTAAGAAGAGTTTTATTCATCTAGTGCATATACAAGAGATGAGATCAATATGAAATAAGCATGAAAATCAAGTACTTCTTGAGGTGGTGGTTCGGTTCATAAAAAGTAGCGATTAATATGCAACACATAAAACAAAATTTTCTTATTCACAAAAACATGTATAATATTTGTTATGAATTGGTGCAGTTGAGATTAAAGTTGGGAATAAGACAAACAAGAGAAAAGACAAATTATAATAAGACAAAAATTGTCTTTTCATTAGATATGATATGGTTTGATTCATTCTAAAGGATGCAACTTCAAATTTATCAAAACAAATTAATTAAGACATGAAATGGTGTGATTTATCTAGATGCAAATTCATTAAATTTGGAAGGATATAACTAAGATAAACAAACATATTTGAAGTGGTTCCTTGAAGAGGCATATTTTAAAGGGTGCAATCTCTTACCAAAGATTGCAATGGTTGATCAGTATATAAATATATGATTCATTTTTAGATTTGAAAAAAGATGTGTAGAGTGAGTGTGTAGAGTTTTGAAGTGTAATTGCAAAAGTATCTCTTGTGTGAGTTCAAAAGAAGAACATATATCACAAAGGAGAGATAGATTGATGTATGAAGCAGATCTAGTGAAAGATCTTATCTACATTTTAAATTTTTCCGTCAAGAGAGCCAAGGTTGGTTCCTTGCATGGAGTTGTTGCTCCTTGTAGATCGGTGCCTACATATTGAGTAAGAGGTTGGTGCCTCTAGTAGGTTGAAGCCTACACCATTGTAAATCTATTTTTATTATAAAGTACATAATTTTTGTACTATGGTTTTCACCATCAAGGGTTTCCACGCAAAATCTTGGAGTCAACTTGTTCATACTACTATTTTCTTGCATAGTTGATATTGTTTAGAGTTTGAAGTTGATAAAAGTAGAGAGGGTAGAAAATTTCATTAGTATACTGATTCACCACCCCCACCCCCCTCTCAGTATATTTGTGTGCTCATCAACTAAAAGAAACATAATTCAAATATTATTTATAATGAATGACCTTGGACTTGTAACCAACATTCTTACTTAGATTGGTGCTTTGAATCCTTGGAACATTATGCAAATGTTTTTTGAACATCCTTAACTGGTAGGTTATGTTGGAAATATTGTCATTGATGTCAAGGTAGAAAGACAAGTTTTCTATCATTAATGTCAAAGAAGGAATGAGAAGATTTTTGGATATTGTCATTGATGTCAAAGGAGTGAGAGAGAAGGTTTGTGAGTTTTAGAGTAGAGTGTGTGTGGGTGAAAAAGGAGATATCATATAAACACAATTCGACCTTAAGAATACATTTGAAAAAGGTTGTGTAGCAAGTTCAAAGGGATTTTATGAGCAAATTGCCAGTCAATTGTAGTAGACTCATGGAAGAGGAGAAAACAAAGAGAAGAGAAGAACGGGCCTCAATATCCATACCCTAAAATACATACATATGAGCAAGCTCTAGATCATTTGAGAGTTTATTCCATCAACCAGACATAGACTTGATAGAGTTAAACCTTAAATGATTGCACCATCACAAATTGTTGATCAGCTTGTTAGTGATAACACAAGAGAAAGTGATAATATCATAGAAGCATTCAAAGGCATAGAAATGAAGATATGAAATATGGAGCAATCAGACAAATGAAGATATATAAAGAACAGTCAATGCTTGTACAAACAGATATAAAAGAAAGTATGAACAGTATAAGTATCCAGATCCAAATGGAAGAAGATATTTCAAATCAATCAGATATGAGAATGTATTTTTGGATCAGATTCATTGAATTTGAAAGAAGAAGCAACATTAGATGAGTCTCTTTAAATCTGAAAGAGAAGTAATCACTGAACATAACACAGTTTATTAATGATGAGAAGTGACTATTTTGAACAATATGATTCTATAAAAAACAAGAGCTAATAATAATCAAAGTCATCAATTACAAAGTATGTGATTCTAATAAATAATGCAAAGTCAGATCAAACAAAACTAAGAAAGAGACAATGAATAAAACAAGAATCATATAAGGAAAAAGAAGACAAATAAAAAGTAGCAAAAGATTTTAAAGAAGTCGCAATTCATCTTTTTAAGAAAAGATGAAAAGTCACAAAAAGCCAAAAAAAATTGGTGCTCCTTGTGGGTTGGTGCCTACTAAATTGTGAAAATTGGTGATTCAAGTAGGTTGGTTCCTACATTCATTGTAAAACTTATATAAATCATAAAGTACATGACTTGTACTGTGGTTTTCTCCCGTAAGGGTTTCCACATAAAATATTGGTGTCAACTTGTTCATATTGTTGTACTCTTGCATAGTTGATGTTGTGTTAGAGTTTAAAGTTGATAAAAGTTGAGAGGGTAAAAATTTGTTAAAAGAGTAATTCACCCGCCCCCCCTTCTCAGTATATTTTTGTGCTCTTCAGGTTCTTCCACAACCAAATACTATTTGATTGACCTATTCCATAGAGTACACTCCCTAACATCGATAATTGCCTCAAGAATCAAAACCAACTTCCCCTCCTCATCAAATGTTGGCAACTCTAAGGAGGGAACCACATTGTGCCCCAGTGCCTTTTTGAGGTGAGACACATGAAAAACATTATGTACTCTACTATTAGTTGGAAACTCTAGCTCATAATCCACTTCTCCAATCCACTTGGAGACTCTGAAAGGGCCATAGAACCATAGTTTAAGCTTCTCTGCTCCACTTTTCTTGACTATGGACTATCTATAGGGTTTTAATCTCAAGTAGACCATGTCACCCACCTCAAAATTCTCCTCTGTATGATGATCAACATACATATTATGTTGATTTTGGGTCTATTGCAAATTTTCCTTTAGATATTTCAATATATCTTACCTTTCTTGAAATAAATCCCTAGCCTTGGTAACCTTATTGTTCCCAAATAGAAGATCAACAAAGTTTGGAGCCTCATATTTGTACAGTGTCATGAACGATGGAATCTTGATAGACATGTGGTAAGTGGAGTTGTAACAATACTCCCCAAGGTGCAACCATTTAACCCATGCCTTCTATTTCCCTGATATGTAATTCTTGAGATATCCCTCCACCCACTTGTTCACTATTTCTATCTACTCATCGGTCTGCAGGTGATAACTAGTACTCAAAGTGAGCTAAGCCCCACTCAATTTAAATATCTCCCACCAGAATAAACCCACCAGAATAAACCCAGGAACCTTTTATCCCTATCGCTCACAATGTTCTTAGGCATCCCATAGAACCTAAAACTCTCTGAAAATTAAATCAGCTACTTGTACTATTGTATGTCATTGAAATAGCAAAGAAATGAGTGAATTGAAGTGACACTCCAACTAGTTGAATTTTTTACATGAAAATATTAGTAACCATACATAAGAGAGAGCTCAATAAAGGAAGGATACGATGGTTTGGAAATCATAGTTGCAGCGACCAAGAATACGAGCAATAACAAAGGAGGTTGGCATTGTGAGCAGAGTGAAAAATTAGCATAGGGAAGGAGATCGAAAGACTACATTAATAGTCTACGAAGCTTGTGTGGAAGGCTCAGGCCCGATGAGACTATTAGAGAGGCGAAGGAATACAAGAAATAGTAAGACTTTTTTTCCATTTGTAAGGTACACTTATGGGTTTTGTTATCTTCACAAATGACATTAAATGTAAAATTCAAACAAGAAGCATTAGGATGGATCTATCTGCGTTTGTAGGTATATATGGTAATTTATTATGTTTTCATCGGTATTACATTAGTCACAGACCTTAATATGGTGTAAGCTAGCAGTGAGTCTAAAATTATGTGCAGTTGTAGAGGTGGGTCTCTCAAACCATTAGCTTGTAGAGAAATGTCTCCTTTTTGTTCAAGTTATGGGTCGTTAAACAACACCACGAGAAAATAAATGTTCTCAGAAACTATCATATATACGTGTGTATACTATCATGGTGATTTCCTGTATAAATCAATCCAATGAATTGACTCACCTGTAGTGTTTAACCCATAACATTGATCGTGTTTGAGATATACTATTGGTTGTTAATAGAAACCTATGAAATATTATTACGTATAAGCAAAAAGAAAAGTCATGCTTGTCGATTATATTAATATATATGTATTATGCTCGAAATAATGAATAGATTGATTGTATCCATATGTGAATTCTTTATTGTTGTCATAAAACCACTATGCTATTTCGTAATCTCAGCATGATTAAACAGTAGTACACACATACATGAAACTATATATAAATATATAGTGTATTTTCCATGAAGTCAATTTATTTCTATTGTGATGATTCTACCATTAAACTATAAAATTGAATATATGAAACTATTATTTAATTCTTATGGATTTGATTTTTACATTGCATATGTAATGAAGTGGTTTCTTATGGATTCAACCTGCATGACATTAAAGATTAGTTAGTTTTGCATATGCCTTTAATATTACATGTAATTGAAAAATATCATTAGTTAGAGACCAAATTGCATGACAATAATCAAGTTGCATGTCAATAATTTAGTTGTATGTCAATAGTCAAATTCCATGTCAAAAATTGAATTGCATGTCAATTATACATCTTAACATCATTATGCATGAAAGGATTAAAATAACAAAGATATTCATATAATCATTTTGCATGAAAGAAAAAGATTATTTATTTTTATGAACATTGATATATTTATGTTATTTTCTTCCATGTGATTTGGCTTTACCTTCTGGAATGGGTGTTGAATATGGACTAACAAAGGGGAGTAGATTTGCTTTGCCAGATCTACCTACCATTTTTAGTTTAATTTCTTTGGTCAAAGCCATGTGTACCATTGAAATAGATAGATGCTATTTTATTCTCTTTGCCATATCCTAATAGTAGGGCATAACATGTTCATATGTGAAATGCATATAGATCTATCAGGTTGTACTAGATTCCATCTCACTAGCCATTTATAGGTTGATAGGCTTTTCGTGCAGGGTTGGGTATTCTTCATGTTAGGAAGAATTCTAGGGAAGCGTAAGCTTCATGGTTGGGCGGAAAAGTGCTTGAGCCATGTTCTTGTCTCATGGTTGGGCGGAAAAGCGTCTGAGCCATGTTCCTGTCTCATCATTTGCAGATGATCGTTGGGTTTAGTGGCAGCCTAAGGCTCCAATGATTGTATTTATTTTATATCTTTACTTGTATTTGTTATGACTAGATGGGCATGAGAGCCTCAGTCATATTCTTGCAAAAATTATATCTTGTACTCTATAATACTTGACTAGATAGTACTTCATGTGATGATGTACCTTATTTATTGTACTTAATATTGTGGATTAGACACTTTTACATGTGAGATGTAATATGCCATTTTTATATATTGAAGATGATACATTTCATTTCTATATTTATGTAAAAATGAGTTACTATTTATTTTGGTGAGATTGGCTAGGGTTTAGAACCTTACACCAACATAATTCTCCCCCCTCAATGGGTCAAAGGAGATCCTAGAGCCCATATGGGCATTTGGAAGAAGGAAAGTTCATGTCATTACAAAATTAGCCAGGGCAGCTCAACATTTAAATTGGGAGTTATGAGGCACCCAACACAATGATTCAAAATATTTACTCTACCCTTGACAAATAATGAGAAAATGCCTATTGATTGTTAAATTAATTATATTTCTTGGAATATGAGGGGTCTCATTGACCTCCCTTGCAAATACTCTATTTGTGATGTTCATTTTAAGTATTCAAATTTAGTCATTATTTTTCTTCATGAGGTTAAAGTGTCAAGTTTTATGCTTTTTGTAGCATGCTAAGTTATTTGGTTATCCAAATTTTTTTCTTTGTACTAACCATGAGGCTAGTCATAGTGAAGTCACATTCCTCTCACCCATGTGGCATAAAATTTTAGTTAATCATGGACGTGGCCCCACTATCCAGGTAGTGTGGGCTCTTTTCAATGTTAACAATTATTCCTTTGGGGTAATTAGTGCTTATGCTTCCAATGATGCTATCAATTGAAGAGATCTTGTCTCTGGTATGTTGTGCCCAAACCAAAAAATTTGCTTCGTTAAGGCATTTTGCTTAAAATGGTCTAAACCTTGTAAAATGATGTCAAAACATAGTTTTTGGGCAAATCAAGTATGGGATTTTAGTCAGTTTGATGTCAAGAAGATACTGGTGAAATTTGAAAAAAATAAAATTATGGTTTCCAACACCCCTATTTTAGGTCAAAAAAACCTAAAAATTGAAACTTGTCAGAATTGACTGAAAATTGTTTTGATTTCCTTATTTCACTTCATGATCATAATGGTGAAGTCAGATTCAGTTATAAGTAAGTTTAATTATGGTGGGTAGTTTTCACTTTTTCAGGTGAAAAGTTAGGAGCTCTAAGGTCGTCAATGGCAGATGGCCAAAGACCAGGTGTCGAAATCTAAGCCTAAACACTCAAATGAAGAATCTATAGTGAGATAAGTTCAAAATGGTGCTTTCGAGGGGATTTTTCGCCAGGATGAAAATCATCAAAAAATTTCTCTGGAGCAAAAGCACCCCTGGAGGCCAAGGGCACCCTAGATTTCAAATGCCCAGATTTCATTTTCGAGATTTGTTGCTTCCAAGAAGACTTCTCTGGAATACTGTTAGCTTCGTGATGAACCTACCAGCCAGCCTGAAAGACCTTTCTAACACCTGATACAGGAGATTGAATGAGAAATGAGGGAGATGAAAAAATGACACACTAGAGTGAAAAGTGTGCCTCTTAGCCAGGGGCACCCATCTTTTTGAGGGACTAGATGAAGGTTTATGATCAATTGATACTGTAGATGTCTAAATTTGGACACTTAATTTATCCAAATTCATCCCCTTTCGTCTTATTTTCGTTAATTAAGTAATACTACTATTATTTAATTAATATCTTTAATTCTGCCAAATCCCTAAGGTATTTAATCAATAATACCTTATCTCTTTAATCCTCCTTCCATCAATTAAATTAAATAAATATTCTATTTATTTAATTCCCTTCATGTCACATCCTCCATCATTTTTATCTTATTCTAATCCTTCTTCTAATCTCATCATTAGGATGTGCACATGCCTAATCTTTGATTAGGAGGTGTCACATCCTCCAACTTTTGCAAGTTGGCCTCTAATCTCTCTTAGCCACCTAACCATTCTCTAATCCTTCACTAACTAGCCTAATCAACCTCTCAAGGAATTTTTAATTCCTTTTATCCTTCCAAGGAATATTAAATTCCTTTTCTCTTCCCCATGTCCTTTATGACATGTGTCCTTAGTCAACCTTATTAAAGGCTTTCTCCCTTTTGACAAGGCATCTCCCTTCCCCATGTGAATTTTTAATTCACCTTTTAATCCCCATGCATTTAAGGAATTTTAAATTCCTTCTCTCATCCCCATAAGGATATTTGAGGAATTTTTAATTCCCCACTTGTCCTCTCACCCACATGGGACAAGTACCTCCTTTATGAGGAGATCTTGTTCAATCCCAAGGTACTTTGTATTCTCTCCATGTCATGTCCTTCTTCTTCCACCTCATGTCCACTTCACCTTTTAGGGCTATCTCACATGCCACATGTCAAGATGTGAGGGCTTGTGAGTTCTCAACTCACCTTAGCCTACATCTTGATATTTGGTGGATCAATCTCAACCGCCCATTTCCCCTAGGATTTTCCAAAAATCCTATAAATACCCCCTCTTTTCTCTCATTTTGGAGGAGATCATTTTGCTAGCCAAACTCTTACAGTTTTGTTTCTCAACCAACACTTAGCCATTTTCATGATTCCAAGCATCATTTCCATCTTCACATCCTCTACTTGCCATCAAAGGAGCATACACATCCAAGATCGAAGGGCCAACCAAAGGATCGACTCAACGCAAGGTATAAGGTTCTATTTCGTTGCTTTGTCTTGCATTGTTTCCAACTTAGGCTAATCTTGAGGTGTAGGTTGTTTTATTGTTTATTTGCACTCTTTTACTTGTTGCTTGCTTTCTAACGCTCACATTCGACCTATCACATTTCTGGCACGCCCGGTGGGACCCACAAACGGGTCTCTTTCTTTCACGTTTGCTATTTTTTGCATTTTTGCAGGTCCAGGTTACAGAGTGGTGGACCTGTCCTCCTGCAGTGGCGGACTGGTCCTGGAGTGGCGGACCTGTCCTGCAGTGGCGGACCTGTCCCAGTGCAGTGGTGGACCTGTCCCAGTGCAGTGGCGGACCTGTCCTAATTCAGTGGCGAACCTGTCCTAATTCAGTGGCGGACCTGTCCTAAAGTGGCAGACATGTCCTAACAGAGTGGCAGACCTGTCCCTGCAGAGTGGCGGATATGTCCCTGCAGAGTGGCAGACCTGTTCTCGAGAAGGTAAAAATTTTAAGTTTTCCCGAATTGTCTTTTGGTAAAATAGGAACATAGTTTAATTAAAGGGGTGTCAATAAACCTTGCTTGGCATGTTTGGGAAGGATATTTGACATATCCAATCCCCTTGCGCCATTTGGCGATCCTGGGTGAAGAGAAATCGTAGCTTTCCAAGTCCTTTTGAGTCACCCTTTTCACTTTCTTAGTGGGACCTGCTTGGGGATTTCATCACCCCAAGG
>VDFB02129627.1:104717-115796 GCA_007258455.2 Sequoia sempervirens | reverse complement strand
AAACAACTTGGTACATGAGGAAATTGAAAGCTAGGCCTGACAAGGTCTTGAAAAGGATCAATCAAGCCATGATTTTGGCTCAATCATTCTTTACTTTTTCCAATTGTTATTCTTTGCTAGTTGAATTGTTAACAGATATTATCTTATCTGACCACTTTCCTATACAATTTTATTGAGTGGTAAAATGTTTCTCCAAAATATCTTAGAGAGTATGTTCTTCCTCAACATGTCTCTTAATCATAAGGCCATGAAAATACGTATCCAACAAGTCTAAAATTTCGAGCCACATCCTTCACACGACATCGAGTGGATAACCTAGTCAAATGATGCCATAATTTGCACCTCTCAGTTTCTCCACATCTATGACTGATAATTATTTTATTTTCTCCACCACTTGTATGAAGCCACTGCCTAGGAGCTTCACCTTGACACCACTACTCTTGAAGTTTATTCATTTGACTCTATTTCCCATCTTTAGCTAGCCCAATTGTGACATTAAAAGAAAGATATAGATGCTTGCATTTCTTATGGAACTCAATCAAAGTATGGTTGCATTGGCTTAAAATTAAAGACAAGGTCTCCAAAAAAATATTTCAAGCTCTGCAAGCTCACCAGAAATCTCATTCTATTAAAAGAAAAATTGAGAAGGACAAAAACTAGTTAAAGGGCTTATTGACATTCTTTAAGCATTTTTCCTACACTATGATAAATCTTGTGTGGCCCAAGATTATACTCTTGCAAGATAAATTGTTCTACAAGAATGTCTTGTGGTCATTCCTTACCAACTTTCAAATTCCAAATGCATACTTTTTGACCAATTCCTCACTCAAAGTGATCTTAAGGGAGCGGTATTCTCTATGGCCAATGACGAAGCCCCTAGCCTTGGTGGCTTCCCTTGTGAATTTTATAAAACCTTTTGGGCTATGGTTGCTAATGACCTAGACAATGCATATCTTGAATCCAATCAAACTAGGTCATTAAGAAATATCATTAACAAAGGAGCCATTAAATTCATACCTGAGGTAGGAAATTCAAAGGATATCAACAATTGGTGAGACATATCTATGTTGAATGTTTCGTACAAGATTATATCCAAAATAATAGTTGTCAATCTTCATTCAATGTTATTGTTAATTGTTCGGATATAGAAGACAAGTTTTATTAAATCTAAATTTATTTTGGATAATATAATTGTGGTTTAGGAAAGTATGGAATGGGCTCGTCACTCTCAACAACCCACATTGTTTGTCAAAATAGACTTTGCTAAAGCCTATGATCACATAGAGTGGCCCTTCATATTGGTTATGCTATATGCTCTTGGCTTTGGTCCTTGATTCATTTTAATGGTTTAAATGCTTTTTGCAGATGCTTGTAGTGGCATTTCTATCTCAAGCAAACAATCCACCTCTTTTGGACTCTTTTTGTTCTTTAGACAAGGTTGCCCTCTTCCTTTAACTCTTTATGTTTTGGTTGTTGAAGGTTTTGGATACCTACTTCATCAAATTATTTAGTTCCATGTCAAGGGAATTTCTCTTCCTAATTCTTGTCAACAACTTGTAAATGACCATTTTTCTAATAACTCTTTTCTTAGTCTTTGTGAGGAAAAATATAACATCAATCAAGATCTTCAATACCTAAATGTTTGTTGTCAAGCTTCTAGCTTCAATATTATTTAGTGGCACAAGAATTTATGTTATAAACAGTCATTTCTTCCCAAGCCAGATTGGCTTGACCATTTTAATTGCAAATGGATTTAACGTAAGGAAATATTCCAATTTCTAGGAATACCCTTTTCCTTCCATGTTACTCCTTCAGAGCTTTAACAAGAAACTATTGTCACTCCTTCAGAGCTTTAACAGGAAAATATTGCGAGAATTGAAAAGAGGATGTGATATTGGATTACTAAGCCTCTCTCATTGACTAGAAAATTCTAAATTTGCTCCAAGATTTTGGCAACCACTCATGTTTACTACTCCTCATGCTAGGTCCCTTCCAAGATTTCTTGAAGGTTGAGAAGATCTTCAAATATTTTCTCAGGGCTTTCAATGATGGGCATCAAGGCTTACCTCGTGTAGTCTAAGGATTTTATTTCCTCCATTATGAGGCTAGAGGCTTGGGATTAATTTTCATTCACCATCAAGGAATCACGTTGTGTGTTAAATGGATCATTAGAGCTCTCCAAGGTAATGAAACTTGAAAAATTCTTGTTTGTCACTATATTAGCACAAACACTCCTCAAGGTCATTCAACCTGGAAATGCTTAGAATTGGGCACTCTTCTCCCCGTGAGAGAACCTATTTCCATTAAAGGGACTTTTGTTATCAAAATTATTTGAAAGGCTCAGAAAGTTGTTGAACCCTAGCTTCATTAGGTCAGAGATAAATTTCATAATGGTATATACATTAATTAATACTCTATTTGGTGGTCCTCACTTCTCAATTCTCAAGGGAGTCATTGGATCTCTTACCTTGTACTCATTCCTTGAATTTTTTCAAATAAGGAGCATTAATTTTACCAAATTTCATTCATCAAGCCACCAAGAATTTTCTTCCCTAGTTTGCATTCAAGTCAAAATTTAGCCTCTCTAATCAAGACCAGGAGACTTAACAAGTGGTTATTGATGTTATTCCTCCCCATATGTGTCACAAAATTGGAGTGAGATGTCTCAAACCTTGGTGGAAGGGATAGAAGTGGTATCCACACTCCCTTTCAGAATTACAAACCCTCTAAGGGTTGTTCTTACCTATCTTCACACTTGCATATGGTGAGTTAGCTCAGTCTTCATTGGCGACTACAATCCTCTTAAGGGATGTGGAAAAAGTATTTTAGGGCATTTGATTTGAGATGTTGGATCCCAAGTCAACTCACTTTGCATGGTGCTTATTGTACTAAATCCTTCCTTTTAAGACTCATCTTGCTCACATGGGAATTCCCAATCCTAATTGTCCTTTACGTGGTTAAATTGAATCCATCAAGCATCTCTTCTGATTCTACCCTAAGCCCAAGAATCATGGAATTGGATTCATGATTTCTTCAAACCTTTCACACTTGCCTCATTCTTGTGGCACATGGTTTTTCTTGGAGATTGGCCTTGTCTCCCAACAAGTATACCCAAATTTGAAATGCTTTCAAGGTAGAAATTCTCTTAAATATTTGGAAAGGTAAGAATGTTGCTCTTTTTTCTCACTATGCTACATATAAACATTTTTCTTTGTATACTAAAGTGATCATTTTCTCTAATGTCCTTGTATAGATTCAGATGCAAGCCAACAAGGTTATACTTGAAGTTGCACATGTCTCTAAGAGCTATTGGACCACTAGGGTATAATACCCCATGCATTCTCGATCAGGTTCCTTCCAACTCCACCTCCTCTTGAGGGTGACGACAAGGATGCAACCACTCATCCTTATGGTCTCAAGAAATGCATGGAGATCATGGTTCTCACTCTTGTGGTCTTGTGCCTTGAAATCCCAAGGACTCTATTGCACATGGAGGATGGCCTCAACCTTCCCATCTACAACATCCAAAGAAATACTTTGGCTAGCTAAACACTAGTAAGTTCCCTCATGTGTCACTCACCATCTCTTTAGTTCACACTTAGTACCTTCTTGGGGAGAATGAAGAAGATATTGTCACTCTCATTGGTTGAGAGTTGATTGATGATGCCACCCTCAATGATGTTCGGGGGAAGCCTTGATCAAGACCCTCCTCCTCCACCTAGCATAGCCATGGTTGCATAGTTATGTTATTGAGCTTGGCACCTTTGTATTGGTCATTTTGTTAGACTTGTGGGTGTGTCATCTACCACCCTCCTTTTTATGAATATTGTACTATTTGCATTTTCTTTAATAAAAAAATTAATATAAAATATTCATTAAAAAATTATCTTCTAAGATGCAATAATTAATTACACATTTAAAAAAGATGGGTGAAAAAAAGTTGCATCCTTAAAACCTAAGGAGATGAACCTAAAAGAACAAAATCAAAGAATTACTTTATATAAATACATATTTCAAAAAATACAATGAACATATTCTAATATGTAAAAGTGTAGAATTAATATTTATAAAAAATATCATTTGAATCAAAAATAAAATAAAATCACAATCACTTGTTTATCATAACTTGAAATCTAATCATACAAGGAATCACATATAAAGTTGAATTTTAATCCCTCTTTATTATTTCAAAAGTGGGTTTATATATAAATCATCATCTTAACTTGATCATTTATAATTTATTATATTATTTTATAAAATAATATCTTCAATATATTTATATACAAAGAATATAAAAAACAAATATACAAATACAATAATTATTATGAATATGTAAAAATATATATATAATGTAATGAATAAATAATATGATCATAAATATGTGTTATTATGAACATTTTAAAATTTATTATATTGAAGATAGTATAAATTAGAAACAAAATGATTTTACTATCATGAAAAACATATAAAATCATGAAAATGAGTATAAGACGTTATTATCAAATGAGTAAATTATATATTTAAAAATGATTAATTTATTGATTATTAATAATTATAAATATTGTATATTAATTATTAAATTTATACATTAGAAATGTTATTTTAATTTTTTTAGAGATATAAATTAAATAAAAAAATTTAAATAGAAAATTGAATGTTTAGTTTATTAGTTTTATTTTGAAACTGTAATTCACAATTTTTATTTTAATATACTTTTTAGATTATGTCATTGTCTTTACAATTATAAATAATGTTAGCATAAATAAAACAAGGCCATGTTGCTGCGAAGTCTATCAAATGCTAGTATGACAGTTTTGTTCTTTGATTTGCAAACAAATTTGACAGTAGTGGTGGTTCAATTGAATGTGCATGTTTTGATAAAAAAAAATGATCTATTTCAAATGCATAAAATTAATGCATGATATTTTTAAATTTTTTGAAGCTTTCAACTAATATATTTGAGGAAAAAGCTTTGTTTTTAGACTGTTGCTCTAGAAATACATAAATTTGAAGTAAAACTTATTTCTTTGGTTCCAATGGATTTCAAATGGATTTAATTTGAAGAAAAACTTAATCTAATTCATTTTTGAAACCTTAAACTACATTAATCTATAGAAAAACCTATTCTTTTCATTTATAAAGCCTTTAAACAAACATAAAAAGTTTTTCCTTGGCTACATTAATTTGAGAGTAAAACCAATTGATTTTTTGAAGCTTTTCCAACACATATATTTGAAGCGATCTACACATTGCCATGGGATGTGAGCAATACTAATGTATGTCTTAACTACAATATTTTCATCAAAGGGTTTAGCATGACATAAAAGGAAGAAGATACAATATAGTTTTAAGCACATGGAGAATATAATGAAAATTAGAGCTTACAAAATAGTAGAGGAAGTGATGACTTCCAAAATTGTTGAAATAAATGGATAAATGATTGATTACTAATAAAAATATAATATGACCATGCTCGGTTCATCCAAAACTTTCTATGACAATATCAAATGAAGCATAAAAGTATACACTTCATTCTATAAACTCCAAAGTTATAATGAGGAAAATGTGAAGATGCGGAATTTGGGAAACTTCATGCAATCCATGTGAGTGCAACTAATCCTGTTGTTGCCATTGTCATGAACCATAAGATTATAACCTTGCAAAGATATGTCTATAAAACCAAATGCATCATTAAGATAACTACTAAGAATATTGCATTAATGCTCAAGATAAAAGACTTACTAGAACCTAGCACATGGACACTTGAAGTTTAAATATGAACAAGAAATAAGAGCCTCAAAAAACACAACCTAGAAAAAATAAAACTACATATATCATATGAAATTCCAATTACCTCTAATGGCATTGTAGGATCACATACTAGTGCCATCAAGTATCTCTAAACATGCATTGCCTTTAGTCTGCTCATCCTCAAACCTATCCTTCTCTGCTTCCATAGGACCCCCTGATTTAACTCCTTCCTCGCCTTCTTCCCCTTTTAGGCAATTTCAAGAAAACTATTCACGATTGAGGGTTGAAGAAGGATTGAGGGTTGAAGAAGAACGGTTCAAGGAAGGTGGTTGTGCATGCAATTGTGATAATATAGAGGTGAAAGAGGATTAAAATGGATATAATTCTTTCAACTACAAAACCACAATCTGAACTATTTTGTATAAGAACACTTATTTATTATTATTTTTAAGGAGATTGAAAATGTTTACACTGTTGAATGACATTCATAATGATTGTAGGAAGTCTCTCAGGTTAAAAAATGTATATCTTTAATTTCATGAAATATAGACATGAAATAAGGGATGAGGATCTAGAAATAAAGTAATAGTTCAAATATTTTTATAAAAAATATTAAAATCTTATAGTTCAACATCTATTTTTCAAAGCTTTAACTTTCTCATAATAATTCCATTCTTTAATATTATTTTTAAATGGCTTTATTCAATGGATAAATTATTGTAAAAAAATTTGATAAAATTGTAAAACAAAAATGGTATATCTAATATTATTTTTAAATGGCTTTATTCAATTTTAAAAAATTCGCCACTATAATAGTTTAAGAGATTTTATAATTTCATAAATTATAATAATTAAAAAATGTATTTGTACTTTAATTTAATAGTTATTTGAATGATATTTGTAGATTAGATAATAATATTAATTGAAAAACAAATTATAAATAATTGTTGATTAATTAATATAAAAATAAAAATATACATAAATTTTATGTTGGATAATATTATGCGTGTTATATCTATGTAATAATTTAAATAAAGAAAAACACATAGGAGAAAGTATGGATGGCATTTACGAACTTTGTTGAATTAGGAGCTAGAGCTGTGCCCTATTTCATACAGACTAACTTCCTGCTTGTGCACCGTGGGGGGGAGTTTTCTGCATTCGGGGTGAGGTCTACTGTGTTTTTTTCCTTCTTTCCTGTCCGTCTTTGGTGTGCGGGGGTGTTGTTTTGGCCAGCGCCGACTGGTTTTAACCTGTCCTTTCTCTATGTGTTTGGTGGTCGGGTGCTTTTCTGTGTGCTACCGACAGGGGAGGGCCTCTTTGTTGGTAAGGCCCGTGTGGGGCTATGAGTGTTGGGCGTGTGGGGGTGTCCTGTGCGCGGCCGTCCTTGGGTGTTGGCGTTTCAATCTTTTTGGGTGTTGGTTATTTCTTTTGTTGCTTGTTACTTTGGTGTATTGAGCGTGCCTATGCGCTTACCCTTATTGGTGGAGGTTTGTGGTTGGGAATCCTTGGTGTGGGGCCTTGTGCTCTCGTGGGTTTTCTTCTTCTTCCTATGGCGCAAGGGGAATCATCTGGGGCAGGAACTAAGCTAGATTTCCATTCTGCTATCGGCTCGAAACCCTTGCTATAGGGGACTCAGATTTATGACAACAATTTATTTGCTCAGAACTTGGAGAAGAACGAGATGGGATCAACTGGGGGGCTTCGACTGCCAAAGATTAATGGATGCTTGGAGAGGTGCAAAGAGAGGCCGAATGTGGTGATCCCGATGGAGATGCTTGCAGAAGATATTGAGTATTACTCACGACACTCCTTATACTGCAAGTTTTTGGGGTTGAAAATCTTGTTGCAATTTTTGGAGGCCTGGGCTCAGCGAACTTGGTTGCCAGAAGGTGAGATGGAGATTAGGCTCCTTGCAAACAACTATTTTATGGTTACCTTCGATTGCATGGCAAACAGGATCAAGGTTTTCGAAGGAGGCCCTTATTTTTACAATCAGGTGGGTTTGTTTATCAAGCCATGGCATGCAGGCTTCGATCCGACAGAGGAGATTCCTAGTAGAGTTCCAGTTTGGGTTAGATTACGAGGCTTCCAGTCGAATGCTGGTGTGATGATGTTTTGCATTTGCTAGCGTCAATGCTCGGTAAGCCAGTGGGCTCTTCATAGCAGACACAGTTCAGAAAGGTAATGACTTTTGCTCGGTTCTGTGTGGAAATTGATTTAAGTAAACCCTTGCCAGACTCTCTGGAAGTTTGTGCAGGATCTTATACTTGGATTCAATAGCTTGACTATGAGACTTTACCATTTAGATGTCGTTTGTGTCATGAGTATGGCCACTTACTGCGTAGATGCCCAAGGGCCAAGCCTTTGGAGGCCAATTCTTCACAACCCTCCAGTAGCCTACCAAGGGTGGACAAGGGCAAGGGCCCTATTCAGAGTAGCGGTATTGGGGAGGAAGGATTTATTCCTGTTAGATCTCAGAACAGGAATAAGGGGCATAAAAGAAGTATGAAAGAGAGGCAAGATGAGGATACTCTTAATAGATTTGAGGTCTTGGAGGATCTTAGCCAACAGGAAGTAAATCCAGGTTTGGTTGATTTGGATCAAGGAGTTTTGGGTTCTGATTAGTCGGGGCAATTGGTTGAGCTGGGGCAGGAAAACCATTCAGGTGGTGGGCTTGGGCTTTCAGGAGGCAGAGTTAGCTGGGGGAGGCTCTGGTCAGGAGGGGATTGATCCCAGGGTCTCTCCTGATCCACGGGTGGATGGGACCGTGCACTTAGAATCCGATCTAAAGATGGAAGCTCAGAAAGATTCAGGTAGTGTTGTGGTGAAGGATAGTGAGGTTTTGTCTCATTCTGCACGATGGTCTGGCTCAGAGGTGGGAAAAAATAATAAGCCATCTCCTCATTTGGGTATATTGCAAAAAGATCTTAAGAAAGGAGGGGTAGAGAAAGTTGCTAAATTGGGTAGGAAAAAGGACTTGGAGAAGATTAAATTGATAGGGGAAAATCTGGTGGACTTCAGGGCCAGTCAAGACTCTGGATTCTCATTTTGCAAGCCCTTTGAAATGATTGTTTTATCATGGAATGTTAGGGGATTGAACAGTGTCCCTAGACAAAAAGCTGTTCGAAATTTGATTAGATGTCAGTCTCCTGATATTCTCTTTTTGCAGGAGACCAAGCTTTCTGTGGAATGTATGATGGGTATTCTACCCAAACTTTGGATGAATGGGGAATTCCAGTGCATTGGTGCATAGGGTTCGTCTGGAGGGGTGGCATGCTTATGGAACCCTCAGAAGATTTTCCCTCAATGGTGGGTGTCCTTCAAATCCTCTATTTCTATGGTGGCCTCTTGCTATGAATCTGGGGAGTTGGTCCTTTTTTCCAATATTTATGCGCCTATGGATATGCAGGCCAAGCAACTTTTGTGGTCAAATATTTGTTATGTTCGAAGTATGGATCCTTACCTCCAATGGATTATTAGGGGTGATTTCACATCACTGAGATTGTTGAGAAAAGTGGTGGTACCAGGAGGTTGGAGGCTTCAACTTTTTTGTTCGAGGACAATATTTTTGCTCTGAATCTCATTGATATCAAGCCCGACAATGGTTAGTTTACCTGGAACAATCAGAGGTCTGGGGAAAGTTGCATCGCGGAGTTTCTGGATAGATTTATGGTGTCTTGTTTTTGGGTTGGCGATAGGTGGTCTTCTAGCTTGGAGATTCTGAACTGGAGAGGTTCAGACCATTGGCCTATAAAACTTATGATCCTTTCGGTTGGGCAACCTCACATGCCCTCCTTCAAATTCTAGCTTATGTGGTTGCGTGATCCTAATCTCCATGATTATGTTGCTCAGTGGTGGCAGGAGGGTAGACCATCTTTTGGTATGACAATGTATGTCTTTTCTAAGCTTCTTCAGTTTGTTAAATATAAGCTTAAGCGTTGGAATAGACAATGTTTTGGAAATATTTTTAAGGCCAAGTCTGATGCACAAGCTAAGTTGGATGGAGTTACGAGGGAGATTAGGGAGAAAGGAGTGACTGCAGGTTTGTTGCAAGAGGAAGCTAGGGCCTTGAAAGCTTTGGAGGAATGGGAATTGAGGGAGGAGATCTTCTGGAAACAAAAAGCTCAAATTGATTGGCTACAGGAGGGGGATAAAAATTCTGCTTTCTTCTTTAATTCGGTTAAGGCACGGAGGCATGGTAATTCTATTCCTGTTTTGGTTACAAATAGGGGCATGACTCTAACTTCTTATCAAAGTATTTCGGATGAAGTTTCCCATTATTTTGCTTCCTTGTTCAGAGAGGATCTGCAAGGGAGTTCAGTTGAGGAAGTTCAAGTCCTCTCTTGTATCCCTCAGTTGGTGTCTAGGGAGATGATGGAGGATCTTATGGGTGAGATCACCCTTGAGGAGTTGGAGGGGATGGTGTTTCAGATGAAGAAAGGAAAAGCCCCTGGCCCGGATGGTTTCTTGATGGAATTCTTCCAAGAGTTCTGGGAGATCATCAAACTTGATTTACTTGAGGTGGTCAGGGAGTTGCAGCAGAATAAGCAAATGTTAAAGGCCTTGAACTCTACTTTTCTTGCGCTTATTCCCAAGTGCGAAGGGGCGGATAGGTTGAGCTGATTTTGGCCTATAGCCCTCTACAATGTGGTGTACAAGATTATTTCAAAGCTTATTTCTAATAGGTTGAAAAAGTGGCTGCAATTGCTCATTTCGAAGGAGCAAAGTGGTTTTATGGAGGGCAGACATATTCTTGACGGGATTGTTATAGCTATTGAGACTATCCATTCTATGGAAAATTCTCGAGATAAGGCTATGTTTATCAAACTGGATATGGAAAAGGCATACGATAGAGTTAGATGGTCTTTTCTTTAGAAGATCCTGGCTGCTTTCAGATTTGGGGCGGATTGGATTCAATGGGTCATGAGCTGTGTCACGTCAGTTTCTTTCTCTGTCTTAACAAATGGGGAGCTTTCTGAGTTATTTGGCGCATCTCGAGGAATTAGGCAAGGTGATCCTCTCTCCCCTTATTTGTTTATTCTGCTTGTGGAAGGCTTGGGGTGCCTTCTGAGAAGACATGTGGAGTTGGGCCTTATACAGGGATGGAGGTGGGGAGGGGATTTACCCCCTCAATCCCATTTATAGTTTGTTGATGATACTGCCTTGATGGGGGCAGCCATTATTCGGGAGGCAACAAATATCCGGAGGGTGCTGGATATGTATCTTGGAGCATCAGGTCAATCAATTAATGATGACAAGTCTTCCATCTACTTCTTTAATACTCCTGCCCTTATCCAGAGGAGAATTTCCCAGATTCTTCATTTT
>VDFB02129627.1:0-104617 GCA_007258455.2 Sequoia sempervirens | reverse complement strand
AAAAATTTGCCTACCCATTTTTAATCTCGATGCCCCAGACAAAACCCATGTCTTGAAATTTTCAAAATTTATCGAAAAACTATATTTTTGGGGGTTTTGATTTTTGCACCAAAACTTCCGGAGGCCATAACTTTTGACTCGGGTGTCCATTTGAGCTGAAATTTGACGGGTGGTTGTGTTATGAGATAACGAGTAGATTTCTAACTGGTTTCTCAGAAAGTCGTTGGAACCCGTTTTGACCCATTTTCGGGGCCTCAAACTTTCATCTAGACCCTCAAAATCCCAATTTAGTGTTTTTTTCCAACATTTTGAAAAATTGTTTTCACTCATAACTCAAAATGCATATCTCGAATATGGGATGTTAGTTGGCAATTCATCCTATCTCACCAATGGGTATTTCTTGGAAAAAATTGGGACTCTCAAACATACGACCATGAAGTTTCCTAAAATGGAAAAATTTGACAATTTTTGAAAATTGCCAAATTTGGAAAAATCTGATTGTCAACACTTTATGCCCTTTCAACCCCGGAACTTGGTGTAGAATTCATCCCATCACATCCTCCAATCATTCTAGTCTTCAATCCAATCCTCATCTGAGCTTTAATCTTATCCCAATCTGAGCTTAACCAAACCCCTAATCTGAGCTTTCGTCCCTCTGCAGTCAAAATCTTTGGATATCGAACAAAGTCTTAAAATCCCTCCCTCCATCTTCTTCAACTCTGTCCTATTCATCCATAAATCCATTCATCCATTTCGTCTAACCATTCATCTATTTCGAACCTTCATCTATCATCTTAAAACTTCATCGAATCTCCTATCATCTCAAACATTCATCAAACCTCCTTCTATCATTTCAAACTCTCATTCCATAATCTTAATCAATCATTTACTCATTCTGAGTAATCTTCCACCTATTCCTACCCTTCACCTTCTCGTTCCACGAATCAGTCATCAATCCATCTGGCCACCTTTTCCTCATCGTCCATCCCGATAATCCTTTTCTCCCCCATCCTTTCCATCTTCCCATCCTCATCTCCTTCTCCTCATCCCATCTTATAATCCCTTGTCATTGGTATCTCGCTATAACCTATATCTCATCGTTCATCATCTCATCATTCATTTATCCATCCTATCATCCTCCCAATCCCTCTTTTGATGACTTGGATAACTATCCCATCCCTGAGCTTTGTGATCACCACCATCCTCCAATCCAATCCAATAGGTCTATCTTGTCCCATTGTGTCAGTCCAATCATTTTAACCCCTTATCTAGGGTTATCTCATCATCTGTCATCCATCACTTGTCTTTGGCCATTTGTCGAACTACGTTGCCCCTGCGCTTTCACATAGGCAAGGTAGATCATTTGATCTGCCCCCGGGGTTCCATCATCGATCTATATTGTCCACTTTTCTTCTGTTCTCCATCGTATCTTGGTCATCCATCAAAATATCCATCATGGTCTGTCGTCAGCCTTTTGTTGAACTACGAGGGCTCTGCGCTTCCACGTAGGCAAGGCTAATCTTTGATCGGCCCCCGAGCCCCTAGGTCGCTAGGATGTGTCAGTCTTGTGTCATGTCTCTCGTGTCGTATCATCAAGCTATGCCCCTTATCTAGCTGGATCTTAACAAATGAGATTCACTTGTATCATCAAATCCAATCGGTTCTAAATATCCTGTGTCATATCAATTTTTTAATTTAGTATCCATCATCGGTCTCAACAGGATGCATCCTTCCTAACAGACCTCATCAATCCCACCCATCCCCTTGATTGATCCTATGGCAAAGGACATTTGAAATTAATTGCGATCTTTTGATGCTTTTGACTTTTGTTTATCCTTTGAGCTCCCTATCATCACTTGTCATGGTCGCCTTGATCCATCATATCATGGTATGCTTTGACTCGTCAACATAGGGGTGTATCTTGATCTTTTCTTTGTCTCCTCGGTTGTCCCACGTAGTACCCACCAAGATCCCTGAGGTCTTGTGTTACGCTGGGGCATCCATGTGTGCTTGTGGTTATCCCAATACCTGGCCCGACCAAGGTCATCATGACTTTGGGGTGTTGGGATAGCCTTCTTGTTTGCTATGTCTGTTTTCTGCATTAGACACTAATCCGCCTTGGTTCTTCATACCCTGGCGTCTTGTGTCTTATGCTATAGCAAAAATCAGTGCTCCGACGATGGCAAATTGCATTTAGATTGCATTTCATCCCCCATCCCATCCCCCCCATCCATTCATCCTTCATCACGCTTTCCTCCCAATCTTCCATCACATTGCATCATCTTCTTCAACTCCCCTTGCATCATCTCATCCATTTCGAGAGCACACTCGTGTTCTCTTGAACCCGCATGTCCTCTCGAGGGGGCATCCTTCATCCCTAATTTTCATCATCTTTTGTCCTTCCTAATCATTCAAAGGAATGACTGGGGCATCTTTTCCAATCTAACCATCTTCTTCTGGGTTCTATGTTTTAATATTCTTTGAAATGATGGTACTTCGTAACACCATCTCAAAGAGGGGCAAAATGTAGATGTCTAAATTTGGACACTGAATTTATCCAAATTCATCCCCTTTCGTCTTATTTTCGTTAATTAAGTAATACTACTATTATTTAATTAATATCTTTAATTCTGCCAAATCCCTAAGGTATTTAATCAATAATACCTTATCTCTTTAATCCTTCTTCCATCAATTGAATTAAATAAATATTCCATTTATTTAATTCCCTTCATGTCACATCCTCCATCATTTTTATCTTATTCTAATCCTTCTTCTAATCTCATCATTAGGATGTGCACATGCCTAATCTTTGATTAGGAGGTGTCACATCCTCCAACTTTTGCAAGTTGGCCTCTAATCTCTCTTAGCCACCTAACCATTCTCTAATCCTTCACTAACTAGCCTAATCAACCTCTCAAGGAATTTTTAATTCCTTTTATCCTTCCAAGGAATATTAAATTCCTTTTTTCTTCCCCATGTCCTTTATGACATGTGTCCTTGGTCAACCTTTTGTTAAAGGCTTTCTCCCCTTTGACAAGCAGCATCTCCTTCCCCATGTGAATTTTTAATTCACCTTTTAATCCCCAATGCATTTAAGGAATTTTAAATTCCTTCTCCCATCCCCATGGATATTTGAGGAATTTTAATTCCCCACTTGTCCTCTCACCCACATGGGGACAAGTACCTCCTTTATGAGGAGATCTTGTCCAATCCCAAGGTACTTTGTACCCTCTCCATGTCATGTCCTTCTTCTTCCACCTCATGTCCACTTCACCTTTTAGGGCTATCTCACATGCCACATGTCAAGATGTGAGGGCTTGTGAGTTCTCAACTCACCTTAGCCCTACATCTTGATATTTGGTGGATCAATCTCAACCGTCCATTTCCCCTAAGATTTTCCAAAAATCCTATAAATACCCCCTATTTTCTCTCATTTTGGAGGAGATCATTTTGCTAGCCAAACTCTTGCAGTTTTGTTTCTCAACCAACACTTAGCCATTTTCATGATTCCAAACATCATTTCCATCTTCACATCCTCTACTTGCCATCAAAGGAGCATACACATCCAAGATTGAAGGGCCAACCAAAGGATCAACTCAACACAAGGTATAAGGTTCTATTTCGTTGCTTTGTCTTGCATTGTTTCCAACTTAGGCTAATCTTGAGGTGTATGTTGTTTTAGTGTTTATTTGCACTCTTTTACTTGTTGCTTGCTTTCTAATGCTCACATTCGACCTATCACAGATACCTAGGATGTTTTTCTCGGACTTGATCAGGCTTCACAATGAATCCGTCAATAGGTTAATCTGAGTTGTTGAACTGTCAGAATCAAGAGTCAAACATAAGGTCTAATCGTGGTCAAAATCTCAAGGAAAAAAGCAAAAGCATCCCTGGAGGCCAGGGGTGCCCAAGGTTTTGAAGCCTTGAATGCAGTCTTTCTGGTGATCTCAAGTATTCATCCTATCTGTGACGCTGTTAGCTTTCCATTGCATACCTCAGTTAGGTCAAAGGATAAGTCAACAACCTACAACCGAGAATTAAGTGTGATTTTAGCCAGTTTGAAAAATGGTTGTCTGGGAACAAAAGCGCCCCTAGAGGCTAGGGGCTCCCTTGATTTTAACCCAACAGATGATGTTATTTGGAAAATTTCTCTCCAAGAGCTCTTATGTAGAGCGGAGCCAGCTCCGTAGTGAGCCTACCTATCAATTTTGAAGTTTTGTTGAATGATGGAGAACGTGAGATGAAGGATGGTCAAAATCACCTTCCAAAATGATGAAAATTTGACTAAGTCTGAAGCCAAAAGCGCCTCTGGAGGCCAGGGGTGCCCTGAATTTTGAAGCCTCAAATCTCAGAATCAGGCTTTATAGCCTTAAGGAGTTTCTTGTCAGTTTTGATCCCGCTCTTCAATGAAACTGTTAGCCAATCTTCTGGACACATAATTCAATCAGAATCAGTGGTCAAACATGGACTCCGGTGAGGTTTGTGAAGTGAAATTTTCTAACTCCAGAAAATTGATGCCTGGAATCAAAGTTTGACTTTTTGACTCAAGTGCATGAAGCGCCCTATAATGGTGGATATTGTGAACTAAGATTAAATATTATTTAATTCTCAGTTGGTCGACTTCAACTGAACTTATTTTTGTTTGCAAAAGGGGCGATTCATTTTTGCATGAATTGTGAATTGAATTTGGTCCAATCAGAAGCTAGCGCTCTATTTAGGGTGAATTTCTCAAGCAGTTAACTGAGTTAAGGGGGTCCAATAAGAGGATGCAGTACATTTTGAGGTCCAATCAGGGTGGTGCCTAATTTTAATGCAATTTGTGACGCCTTAGACTTGAATTTATTTATTTGTCATGTTGGCGTCCATTATTCTCATAGCAGGTGCAAGCAAACACAATTTTCTTGAGAAAATGAAGATCTGAAGGTGCTTCAAGCAACATTTTTCAGTGTTCTTTGCAGTACCATGTCCAGATTGTTCAGAAGATACATTTTTTAGACTTAATTTTGAGTGCATGTAGACTTCATCTAATCCAGTTCAAGCATAGGCTACTTTTTGAGGCCGAATAATTTCTATTTTCTATCTCAAATTCTTTTATTCTTGTCTTAGGTTTTCTTTCGCATGTCAAAGTAAACGGAAAATTTTTTAGAATCTAATCATCTGGGTTCACATATTTCAGCGATAGTAGCAAAACCCATGTCTTATATTTTTTCGAGAAAATTGCCCCACTGCTTCCATTTTGAAGCACTGTGTTTTTTTTTGAAGATTCCTTTGCATGTGGGCCAAGAACACATATTTTCCAAAATTGAATCATCTAGGTTGCCTTAGAATTCCATTGCCTACAAAACCCATGTCCTAGATTTTTTTAGGAAAAATTGCCCTGGGAAGCTCTAAAACCCCTACAGTTCTCAACTAAAAAGCCTTTGCATGCCTTGCTAAAACTCATATTTTTGAATTTCTGACGATCTGGGTTTGCTTACAATTCAATTCTCTACAAAACCCACATTTCAAAAAAAATCCAATTTTTTTTTTACCTCAACTGGCTATTTTTAGCCTCATCCAAAGCTTTTTTCAGCTTTTTTCTGAAAGTTGTCTGAACATATCTAACTTCACAGTAAAAAATCTAGATTTTCAAAATGCAATTCAATCCTATAGATTACAAGGCCAAATTGGTCTTGGTGCACAACTTTTTGAAAACCTCGAACACAAACTTGGGTCATGTCTATCTAGTGGTCAAACTGAGCACATTGGAAGGTACCAGTAGCACTACAGTCAAGAATCTTGAGTGTTTCGGGTTACTGGCAGCAACTTCTATTCCTATCACGACTTTCGATCTCGAGTTATTTCTTGCTTGCATTAAGCATTACGACTCATCTATAAGACAAATCAAATCAGCTGATGGGAGAGTCATTTGCAGCCTTAAGCCGAGGGACATCAAGAAGTGTTTTTTATTCCCCCTCGCTCAGAAAATTTCACTGTAGTCATTAAGGCTTGTGATAAGATATGGTATGAAGATAAAGAAATATCCAAACAAAAATTTGCTCAGAGATGGTTAAAATTACAAAAGACCAACATGCCAAAGAAAGCTGGCCGTGGCGAGTTCAAGGATGAAGTTGCGATTTTGATAACTTTGCTCAACCGTGTTACAGGTCAAGAGGAGGCTAATATTTTTTGACCGTGGATGTTCTATGTCATTTCTTGGAACATCGATGGTAAAAAACATTTTGACTAGGCCATGTTAATCAACAAGTGCCTTCACCAGCAAGTCACTGGATTCCTCAAAATCCACGAGTTTCACATGGTGTCTTATCTAGTCTACTTGATTGCATTCCAAGGCAATTTTAGATACTTGAAGACCAATGGGACTCTTTGTGTTCAACATGTTCACAAATATTACTCTCAATTGGAGTTCTCAAAGGCTAGACAAGATTTCAAAGTGGTGAATGATCACTTTTTCATGAAGACAGTCAAAGACCTCGATAACAAAATGCACATTAGGATTTCACTAGAGGAAAAATCACCAATGGAGAGTTGGGAAAATTGGTTCATTCAATTTCCCACTTTTACATATATCCAAGTGTATGGTTACACCGGAGAAGCTCTGATGCTACCAACGTACCCATCAGACCAAGTCTTATTTATGGAGTTTTTACAACAAGCTCAGGAGGTTCATTCTTTTCTTCGTAGTCAACACAAGTCAACATTCACCTTTCCTTTCAGATGGGGTATTTACAAATGCAAGGAGGTTGTTGACTGCAAGTTAATATGAATGAGTTAGAAAAACTCAATCCCAAGTTTCTCATCAAGAGGCGTTCTTATGATCCTTTGGGTCATTATGCAACTTGGTTGGAGCGAAGTGTTTCACACAAGCCAATACTTGAGTAATTTTGGGCCAACTGTGAGGACGAATTTGAAGTGCGCCAACGTCATTACTGCAGACTTACTATTGCTCAACTTGTTGATTTCCTATCAGAGGATGTTGAGGGTTTTTCAGATGATGATAGAGAGGTGTTGCTTAGTTCATTCATCAAAGATCAAGTTTCTTGCCAGCCACTTCGCCAACTAGATTGGTATGTTAGGGAGAGTACTTCAATTGAGGACGTGTCAAAGACAGTTATCAAAACTAGCATGCACTTCTTGGAGAGTAAGAGAAGGCGCAAGACAGTTCCAGTCATGGAGCCGCTAGTAGGGTTTTCCTCACTACCTTCTACCTCAAGGTCAAGGCCTCGAGTTAAAGTTATCTTGAAGCTTCCTGAAGGTGTTAGAGTCAATGAGAATACGAAGGGGAGAAGTATTGGAAAATAGAAACAGAAACAGGTTGAAAGAGCGCCTGAAGTTCTAGTAGAGATAGTCATACAAGCTGAAGTAGATTCATCATCTTCCGGTGCACCATTTTTACCACATTCACCTCCCATTGATATAGATTTGGAGCTAGAATCACCAGTCTGAGAAGCCTCAGTGCCAGTTTATCCATCAAAGGTTGATATAGCAGCAATAGTCTCTCCTCGAGTAGATAACATTGTTCATTCATGTTGGCTCGAGAGATCTTTGGGAAGATAGAGGCGAGAGCCTTCATATAAGCTTGATTTGTCTAAGTTTGGAGATCCTTATCAGGAGAGAGAAAACAAGAAAATCAAGAAGCAAGTGCACATTGAGAAAACTCTGGAAGCAAAGATCATCATTCAAGTTGCTACGCCACCAAAGGATAAGAGCCTGGATGAATTTGAAGTCGGTGATTTCACCTTCATCAAAGCAAATCTTGGTAGGAGCACTAGAGAAATAGATTTGAGCCTCTTTAGGGTTGTCACAAGTAATTTGGGTGTTGCCACAATAGTGTGTCTCAGTTTTGGGATGTGCTGATTTTTTTCTAAAATCATTATTTTTAGAAAAACTAATGATTTAAGTCTTGAGAGGCTCCATCTAAAGGGTTTTAATTAAAGAGGGATAGATAATAACCTCTTAGATCAAACCCCCTTGGATATAACCCAACGATTATTAAATCATACCCACAATGGAGTCTCCTTCGCACCTATCAAAATGTTGGAAAAAACCACATTTTTTTTACCTTTTGAGGGATTAAATAATGTCATTTAAAATTTATATTTTGCAAGATTGTAGCCCTTGAAACGAGCTTTCCAACAAGTATAGATTTGATATATTTTCATTTTTATCATGTATTTAAGTTTCAATTTTTACTAAACATAGGTTTTTATTCGAACATCAAGCTCTTTGTTGTGCAGAGGTGGAAAAATAGTAAACCATTGTAAAAAAAATTCAAAAAATACCCTTTCCCTAGGTATTGATGTCTTTGTTTCACCCAAAAGAATAAAATTGGATTTCGATATATACACAAAAATTTAGGTCGTACGACACACACATATGTCCAAATTATAGTTACAGTGACTTCAAAAATTAATTTAAAAAAAATATGCAACAAAAATTATGAAAAATATTCGTTCCCTAGATATTGATGTTGAGAGTCTATATTTCAAAAATTAGAATTTTATCCTTTATAGAAAAAAACTTATGTTGTACGACACAAACTTTACTTTCTAAAAATGTTGTTTTTTGTTTAAAACTAGTTATTAAAGGAGATGTTGAAAGATTCATGATTTATTTCAGAAAAATTGAAAAAAAAAAAATTTGAATCTACACACAAATTTCCACAAACCGCTAGTTCACATCATCTTCAAATTCTTAATGGTTTAGTTGCTACAGGTCTTAGAAGATGAAGATTCAGTTAAAAATATTGATGTAAATGTCCATCTTGGGAAAAAAGTGAGACATGGTATTGTGATTTCACCCATCTCAAAGAGTGTGTCATGAAGGATGGAGAAGATAAAGCGCTTCTTGAAGCTGAAATCAAGCAACTCTGGTAGTATATTTTTGATCTCGTTCATGGAAACTTGAGTAGAGCACTTGTTCTTCCACATCTTTAAGGGACACCTGTAGAACAACAAAAGTTGGATTAGTTAGTCAATCATGGAAAGCTCTTGGATAGCTGGATTGAAGATTTCATTATTATAGGTCATCACCTCCTCGCAGAGTTATAACAGTTGAGGTACGATGCACATAATCTTCATCAGGGAATTCAACAGCTTGAACTGACCATAGCACAGGGCAAGGCAAAGGATCAGGTTCTCATATCTCAGTTAGCAGTTGCATATGTCACGATTTTAGAAGATGCGGATAAAAGGAAGGTTGCCATGTGGAGAGAACAACATCTCTTTAAAGTGGAAACATATGAAAAAATATCTACAAGGTTGGGTGCACTCAAAGAACATGTTACTGGAGCTCTCAAACTCATCAGTGATTTTATCACTCAGATCTTGTGCCCTTATCTTCTTGAGGATGATACTTATAGTGATCTTGAGGCAGTTCAAGCCAAGTTTGAGAAGCTTGTTCATGATAGTCTAGATGGAGATCCTATGGCATCCAAGTTGGATCACTTCTCAGTGATGACAACTAGTTTCAAAAAGGCAACTGAAGAGGTCAGAGAATGCATGAGGATGACTGAAGATGGTGAGAGGGAGTTGAATAGGTAGGTTATCATCATGGACAACATCAAAGTGCCAAAGGAGGAGATAGTCGACTAGTTCATGGATGAAGTGATAGCCCATGATGGCTTGGAGTAGTCAGTTAGTTGAAACCTGCAGTTATTTTCAAGGATAGAGTTAGAAGCAGGAGTTAACTCGATGTCAATCTTGAGTTATAATTTCTGATTTTATGCACACACATCTCATCCTTGGAGATATCTTCACAGGAGTTTAGAATTTCAGTTAGGATCAGTTAATTGATGTTAGTTATCAATTATCTTTTATTTCAATAAGGACTTACATGTTGCACATGTCTAGTTCAGTTTAGTCTTGTTTTGGTTAACTGATGGTAGTTGTCTAGTTAACTGTAGAGTTTCCTTTATTTAGATTTAGCAATAAAATCTTGCATGCTTGCAAGACTGATTGTTGACTCAAGGTGATTTTAGGGTTCCCTACACCTTTGATGTCTATAAATAAGAGCACTTTTCTCATTTGTAATTAAATTTTGTGTGTGATGGCATACATGTTGAGCCACCTTGCCTATAGTATTGCTATTTAGTATTTGTTCATGAACTTTATGGTGATAATAAATAGTTGTGCCGCCTTGCCTGAATGTTATTGTTATTGTACTAGTTCACCTTAGATTAAATATAATTGTTGGTTTGATCATTTATTGTTATGTGTGTCTTGATATGCAATCTATTGTCCTAGTTATTATTTCATGTTGTGTTTAATAAGTTTTGTTTCATATCTATACTTCAAATAGGTGTCGTCATCTCCTTAGGAATTTAGAACTTGTGAAACTTATCGTTTGATGTAGTTCCAATAATCTTTCTTTTAACCTATGCCTCAGATAGGTGTCATCATCTCCTTGGAAATCTTGAATTAAAGATTATCATATAACCATTTCCCGGCTCCTAAGTCCTCATGCTTTGTTTCTTGAGGAAATAGGATAGTTTAGTGTTTAGGCTATTTGTAGTTAAAGATCTGCAAAACCAAAGAACATCCTTAGTTGTAATGTGTTTGGTTTCTTAACTTTATGCCTCTTCCATATGAGTCAAAAAGATAGGAGTTAGATTACTTTACTTTTTCATGCATATCAACACAAGAGGGAGCTTCCCCTCCTAATTTGAAGAGAATTCATTACGCACTGTGCATAGTTGTTTGTTGCCAATTCATACTCCAGAGGTGTGAATTTTCACACCAACATGGTACTAGATTGCCTATTCAATTCTTGCCACTGCTTAGGTTTTGTGCGAGGATTCAAACATGATCAAGATGTTGCATGATAAATGTGATTTTTTTCCTATGTGTTGGAGAATCAAAGAGTAAGTGCAAGAATTTGGGTTCTCTTTTACTGGAAGTGTCATTTTTTATATTTAAAATGGGTACCCATTTTTAAGTAGATACTTGATCCAAAAAATTTGAAAATCACAACCCATATTTTTAATTTGGTTTTTTAGTCTTAAAAAGGCATGGTAACCCAACCCAAACCTTAGCCTTAAACCTACAAGTACATGCCATGTTAACATCAAGAGAAAAAATTGACTTTAGCAAATTGCTGACAACTTATTTTTTAGAATTTTTATGAAATTAAAACCTATTGTAGATAGGGAAAAATCGGATATAAAACTAAAATAGAAATATATCAAATCCTAACTAGCACAATAGAGTACGAGCAAGCATGAAAATCACAATAAAAAATGAATGCAAACCCAAATCCACACTAAACTCGATTTATCTCCATTGCTCTTCTCAACCTCGCATAAGAATGCAAGATTTCGAAGGATTGTTGATGGAGGAATGTTGGTTGCTCACTTTAGCAGCATAGAGATATAGTGAAGGATCGAAGATGGAGAACGATGGATGAAAGATGATGAAAGATTGTAGAGATAATTTGACAGAGTAAGGGTAACAACTCAAGCGGGCTTAACCTTGGAGAAAACTCTCTGGTTAAGCGCGCTTGAGCTGGAGCAGTACTGGGATGGGTGACCTCCCGGGACGGACCAGTGCTTCACCTCTGTGAGCATCACCTAGATGCAATGAGTGCTAAGTGGACCATTCGATATCATGAGAGATGGGTTCTTGTTGAACCACTACTCATGAAACATGGGTCAATGAGTTTGACTCGAAACTACACGGTTGAATCCTGATAGCAATATCATAATTTGACACGCTGTGGAAAAATACCTCCTACTTATCAGAGTAAGGGTACTCAAAAGCTCCTCTCCCAAATGGCTTGTGAGAGGCCATATTTATAGAGTTCTGATGTGGACGAAGAAGAAGATTTGATAGGATTTGATTTTTGACAAAAGAGGAAATACAACAAGATGAGAAAAGATTTTAAAAAGATATAAATATTTTGATTTATTGTTTTAAAGGAAATAAATCCTGAAAAAGATGAGAGGGATAATGAAATGATAAACTTATTAAATAATGATAAAGCATTATCTAATAAAGGATAGGGATGATGTGGAAAGATAATTAAATAATGTAAAATCATTATTTAATTATAGACGAAGGTGAAAAAGATAATTAAATAAATAAAGATTTATTTAATTATAGGAGAATAGATAAATGTCTAATTAAATAATTAAAATAATTATTTAATTAGAGAGGATAAATGGTCATGAATAATTAATTAAATAAATTTTTATTTAATTATAGAAGAAGAGATTATGGATAACTAGGGAATAAATGAAATTAGTCAAATAACTAAGATTTATTTAACTAATTAGATGATGACATGGGTACCTAGGGAAAAACATGCTACAAGATGTCTAAATGATGTGATGTCAAGACAAGGTGTTGTAAGAGGATATTTTTGGGTGTCTACATTTTTCCCCTCTTTGAGATGATGTTCAAGATGACGAGATTTGTGTCGAGTAACGTCATTTCAAAGAAGCTAAGGTATGTATAGAGAAAATGGATGATGATAGAAAGATAGGATGATGATGGGATGATGATGTAAGGCTATGATGATGATGCACGGGTACGATGATGCCCCCTTGAGAGGATAGGCGGGTTGGAAAAACACAGGTAGGCTCTTGAAATGAAATGAAATGATAGAGGGATAAGATGAATGGTGCAAGATAGGAAGTGGATGAAGGAGATGAATGATACATTATGTTGCAAGAAAGTGAGCAACCATGATGTTTGATATAGCACTAGATGTTATGCACCAAGATATAAGGACCAAGGTGACAATGTGTCTCGTGCCCCAGCGTAATACAACCTTGTCTAGACGTATGAGGAAGTAAACTTAGAGCATTAAAGTCCTAATGCACAAAAGGTATGATGTGACCTTAGATGCAAAGGATATGCAAAAAGATATTCCAATATACACAAGATATAAATATTAGCTGGAATGATACAGATTTGATGCAAATGCAAGATAACACACACAAGCAAGCAAGCATGCACAAATGATTCAAAAACAAACAAGGAATTGCCCCTGTCAAGTTGTAAACCGTTGATTGATTGATGATGATGATGATGCTAGTGTTGTCATTGTGGGGAATAGTATATCCCTAGATCAACATAAGGATGATGATAATTGATTGACTGATGGTTGATTTGGTTTACGACAAGATTAGGATCAAGACCATCGATGCAATTGGATAATTTGAAAAGATTGAGTGACTTGATTGGTATGGATTGATGATGACTTGCATTTGGATATATGCCTCAATTAATTTTGAGTGTTTTGATGTATGGATGAATAGATTTGATGAATTTGATTGATTGGTTGAATGGTTGGATGATTGAATTGAGTTGATGGATTGATTAGATGAAATTGGAAGAAGTGATTGGATGGGTTGATTTTATTGCTTGGATTTTTGTTGGCTATTTGATTTTTTTGTCTTTTTTCTTTAGGACCTTTTTCCC
Source organism: Sequoia sempervirens (assembly GCA_007258455.2). Lineage (NCBI taxonomy): Eukaryota > Viridiplantae > Streptophyta > Pinopsida > Cupressales > Cupressaceae > Sequoia > Sequoia sempervirens. The sequence goes on along the minus strand of VDFB02129627.1, from coordinate 91,196 downwards.
TTTTTTTTTTGTATTTTTGAGGAAATTTTGATTTTTTTCTATTTTTAGAATATTCAATTTTTTTGGATTTTTTTTTAGGACATTTTATGATTTTTAGGGATATTTTTAGGACATTTTATGATTTTTAGAGATTTTTTCATGAAATTTTAACAGAAGAATGCAAGGATAAGGCTAATGAATAGGATGATCAAGATCAATTAGATAAGATATGGACACAAATTCCTAAGTATTTTTCCTCTATTCCTCATCAAGGCCAAGGAAGGGAAGAAATGATGTATTTAGATAGAATGATGGAATATGGATAAGGTGAAGGATATGTTACAAAAGATATGGATAAAGTGTATAGGATAAGATGTACGAGGTTCAAGAAGATCCTTAGCATTGTCAAAATAAAAGGTGGAAATGTGAAGGATGAATGTAAAGGGGATAATGGATATTGATGATAGGATGGATGAAACTTGCCCCCAAGTGTAAAGTGCAAGAGGAATATGGAAGATAGGATATGGATAGGGATAAATGAAAATGGAAGGTAGTATATGCATGATAGGGAGATGGAGGAAGGACTCAAGCATCAAGTTTTACAACTAATATCCCTCGAATAGGTGCTCTAATAAACCATGGAAATGAGGATTAGGCTCATAAACGTTGGTAGAGCAATGGTATGATGGAAGAAGCTAAGGACTTATGCAAAGGTTTGGATTAAAGGTGGATAATGGGGGATGAATGGTGGATAATGGATAGGAGGTTGGAAGGCTTGTTGATGGATAGATGGAAAGGATGGCAAGATCAACATTGGCACACACCTTGAAGGGTGGAGTGATGGAGGAAAAATGGATTTGGAAGGTGGCATGTTTTTAGATGGAAGATTGGAGGAAGCTTTTGGATTAGCATATTTGGATGCCAATTTATATTTTATGGCTTCTATGAGACTTTTAGGAATCCACGTAGCCTTTGACTTTGATTTTTTCTTTGTGGGCCTTTGTGGCCTTTGAGATTTTTCTTTTTGATTTGTGGGCCTTTGTAGCCTTTGATTTTTTTCTTTTTGCTTTGTGGGCCTTTGTGGCTTTTTAATTTTTTCTTTTGATTTGTGGGCCTTTGTGTCCTTTGAATTTTTTCTTTTGCTTTGTGGTATTTTTTGCTTTTGATTTTTTTTTTCTTTTCACTTGGGATCATATTTTCTTTTATTTTTGCATGTCTCTTCAAGGAGACATGTTGATCCTTTGATATATGTGGATTTTAGTATGGAAGCTTTTGACATTTGGCACCCAAATTGCTTCCAAGAGAAATGGGATAGGTGGATTGAGATGAGTGATATGGAGAAATTATGGATGGGTTAATGTAGGTAGAATTTTGAAAGGGCATCAAGGATGTGTGCCTTTGTCATTTTTGATGAATAGGAGATGGAGGGATGTAGGGCCCCAATATGGATGGAAGGGTTGATGAACTAGGGTTTGGATGATAAGGACCAAGGATAGATGGAAGGTTTGATGGAATAGGATAAGGACCTAGGATAGATGGAAGGATTGATGGACTAGGAAAAGGACCTAGGATAGATGGAAGGTTTGATGGACTAGGATACTTGGGTTTATTTTGATAGAATTTGGCCTTACAATGGGTACCAATGTCTTGAGTGTGAGGTGTATAAACAAGGCTAGGATGATATGTATTTTGTTGGATATAAAGGGGTTCTAGGATACCTTGTTCATGAAGGCCTAATCCTTTTCCTTTGTAGTTCATATTTTGACACATTCGTTTGCCAACAGGATATGTATGATTTATGAAATAAGATGCAAGTCTATCATGAGGTGGATGTGATATGGAAGGAATGACAAGATCTTGGAGTAAACCACCTTGGATAAAAGTGAGGGAACCCATTTGATAGGTAAGGGGCTCATGTATATCTTGAATAGGGGTGCTAGACTCTTGTGGAGGATTGTAATCATGAGGGGAATTAGGATGGGTGATAGGATCTTGACATGGGGATGATGGGGTACTTTGATCTTGACTTGGAAAAGGATCACGAGGTGTAGGAGATGGAGTAGCTTGATCTTTATTAGGTATGGAACCATCATGAAGTGGTATGAAAGGCATATCTTGAGCATGAGAATGATTAATGAACAACATCATGGAATGAAAGGGTATCCTTGAATGGAGGTATATCTTGATCTTGATGAGGAAGGGAATCTTAGATTTTGTGGAAAGCATGTCTTGATTAGAAGATGGTAGGACATCATTGGATATGATGGAATAAATATCATTCTCTTGGGATGCATTGGAATCATGAGATGGTAGGGATTCATTAGATGAGGTGGAAGGAGGATTTGAAAGGATACTTTTCTCTTGAGATGGAAGGGGATCATCATGAGGTTCATGAGAGATGGGATCTTGGTCAAAGATTGGAAGGGCTTGTGGAATTTTGGTATCATTGGATGGAGTGGAAAGAATAGTTTGATCTTGATGTGTAGGGGAGTCTACGCTAGCACGATTTGGACTAAGAGATTGACATGAATCATTAGATGTAGATGGTATGATAGGAGAGGATGGTTGGATGGAATCGTTAACTTGGATGGAAGACTCAATGGGGGATGAAGATAGATGCATGACATGGTAATATTGCACAATATTATTTGTGTCTAAGGACTTAGATTTGGGTTTCTCATTTAGCCTTTGCAGAAAGTCATGGAAATTGAACTTGGATGATGTAGTTTTGGGTGAGGATAAAGGATTTTCATGAGATGATTGCATCACTTCATTCAAATGTTGGGATTCTAGTTGTTTTTCAAGCTCTTTCAAATGATGGTCAAAATATTCAATCCTTTGGTTTCATTCATAGCTTGAGGATGAATATGGAGGATAGTGATTAGACATGTTTGGCTAATGGTTTGGGAGTTTTTTGAGGTGTTTAAGGATGGTTAGGATGATGTGTTTATGTGTTGTTTATAGCTTGATGTGGAAATTTACAAACAAATGATCACACATGCAAGACACATAAGCAAGTTTGAATTTGAAAGTATGAATGTGATGGTTAAGCACACACTTGAAGAAGACACATCAACAAGTCCTAGAACTAGTCAAGTGGGTATGGAAAATTAGGTCTCAAGCTAGTTTGCACAAGGTTGACTAAGGAATGATTTGGAAGTAAAATCCTGCCACACAACCAGGAGAAAGGGGTAACCCACCCTTCACCTTCACTTCCCAAAGGTATAAAGTTCTTTGGGGCTTAGCCAAGAGTGCCAAGATCTCAACTCCCAAAGGAGCGTGTCTTTGGATTCACACTCAATTGAGGTTGTCCCTTGGAGGGGTGTGTGCTCCAAGCAAACCTCCTAAGAAGGGTATGACAAAAACAAACCAAGTGAGGTGTTTTGGAGGAAACACACACTTGATTCACACCCACAGTGATTAATTTTCCTTAGAAATGAAATGTGTGTAAGAAAAAAATGGAAGCATTTGTTCTTTTTAACCCAAAGCCAAATGTGTTGTAACGCCCTGCCTTGGTTTTCGTTAAAACAAAGTGTAAAGAACAAATTAACCGAACAATTTTTTTTTTAAAGGAGATTTAATTACACAACTTCTATAAGGATTCCAAGATGATATTACACAAGCGTAATAAATAAATCCAACACAATATGTCATAAAACATAAGTACAAATTTAATGCCATGAATGATCCAGTTTACAAAATTTAATACAATCGAATATCCATATATCCAGATTACAACATGTGAGACTTCAATGAATCTCAAAACATCAAAATGGTGTTACAATGGGAACGCTCTTATACAAGAGGTAAATATACAAAGAGGATAATGATTACATCATATCAAACTTCCATATCCAAAAACACGTTCCACATCCACTATCACGAACAATGAAGTAACTGGAACCAGTTGTGAGTATAGCATCAACTGCATGAAAATCCAAGGAAGGTATAGCACGGTTTCCTCCCAACCACGTGGAACCCGAAGGTCCACTCCCTCCATGCTAGGAGACATTGACAGGTCCACAAACAAGAATACAGAACATTACATTCATGTGGCTTACATACACATTACAACATAACAATGTCAAATCATAACGAATAAACTCTCAGTGACAAAAAACTACAAAAGATAACTTAACACGAGGATCACAATCATGAAATAGATAATGAGTGTCATCACACTATCAGGATAGGTTACCCTGGTGAATCTTCCTAGACTACCGGCCCTCTCTAAGAGTTATCCTAGCAGTCTCTACCGATTCCTGGCCCCTATGCAAACTAATGTGGAGTTGTTTCATCTTTCGAGAAGACAAGATGGATGACTAACCATTCCAGGCCTTCTCAGCCTTTTCTCAATCTAAACGAGCATTTAGAAATTAGGCGAGGAAATTTTTTATCTGAGTTAATGTTTAGTTCTACCCAACCCCTAATACATTAGTTAGGTTTCCACTGAATTTACACACCTACGATAGGTTACCCAGAAAATCTCTTAGGATTTCGGCCCCTACTGCAAGCCACTTTTTCTATAACATGAATCAACATCAAAGGACTAGGGGTAGCTACCAAGCATAAAGATCAAAACCACAAATTTTTATATCTTTCACTAGAGACAAACCATAATCTCTAAGATGCTTCTATAGACAACGACAAAATGTACAAAGCTATTCCCCAAGTAAAAAATCATTGCAATTGAGTAACATAATTAAAACGTAATAATCTTAACAATACAGATTTTCACTTCCCAAGCTTTTGATGAAATGAAAATAAACATCATCAACATTATAATTATATGCACACCTAATAATTACAATTAACCAATCTCTATGAATTAAAAATTCATAATAAACAAACTATAGATCTTAATATATTTCTAATAATTTCAAAGAATATACATTTATTAACATTATAGAATAAGCATAATATAAATCCTTTATATTTAAAAATTCAATCACTTTAAAAGCAATACAACTCACTATTATTATAAATATATAATTATTGGCGAACGGTGAATCTCTTGTATTGTACAATTTTTACTAGAAAGAAATTACATTCAAATCATAAACTTAAAGTCTTATCTATCTCTTCTTTTCTTATTCATAGACTCACATTTAACTAACACTTGCGCTTTGTAAATATCTAACAACTGATAGTTATATAAATATGATTTCCTAACAAGGAAACTACCACTGATAATACATGCAAAGGTAAGTCGCACTAAGGACAAGGTAGTAGCTTTCTAATAAATAACACAACTTTAAGTAGTAGATTGGACGCCATGCATAAACAACATTCATTGGGAGGAAGACACATAAAGTCTAAACTTAAAAAAAAAATGCATATATATTGCTAAGTAAAGACAAGTGTGAAAAAATCAATACTGGAAGCCTAATGAAATGAATAAAGGAAACAACATCTCAGTAGAGTTTCTCTTGTCTAAAAGGTAAAGACATCAGAAGAGGAGCCGTTACAACTGTTCAGGAATACTTCCATCAAATAAAATCCCAATCTCTAGCTACAGCTCAAGTGCAATTTCAGGTGAGAAATATTATGGTAAAAAGATATGGCTCATGAAAATAACATAATTCCAAAAGATAATTTGTTACTTCAGCCATCTACGATGGTAAAGAGGAAAGCATCATACTGAATGGAAACTACATGCTACAGACAATGATTAAAGTTAGATCTTCTAATCAAAGACTATATGGTAGGTTCCAATAGAAGGAAGTTGTGCCCAAATCTCATAGGCAGATTTTAATAAAACTAAATGGCATTTACCTATAGGTGATAATCAATGATAACACTAGAATACTTAATGTGTACCTAGTAATGTTAAATATAAGAATTCCCAAGAAAGAGAAGTAACTAACAATTTAATAATATATTCTCTCTATATCCCTAAGCGCACCATATATAATGATAAGTTTAGAGATATACAGTTAAAGTATGAATAATAAATTGGATATAGGGTAATGTCAATGATAGATGAAAACTCTTCTCTATTCAAAAAGCTTGAAATTCAGAACTCAATAAACCATGAATACCATGATGCCTAAATTTAAACTATAGCCGTTTAAATGTTCAAATCATGAGTTTGTTTAATCTACTTTTGAAAATAAAAGAAAATCTTTAATCTTTTCTTAAAATTTTGAATTCATGCTAATACAATCATCTTATAGCCAAATTAAAAATGATTTCAGATCTGGAATAATATATTTACAGAATATTTTTATTCTTTCTTATTTTAATATCCAAATACTTTCTAATTTTGTTTCTTTGTTGTTTGTGCAAGTTCAGCAAAACAATTTCTTTATTGAACAATAAATTCAACATTAAATTCTGAAAAATTCAGCACAAGAATTAAAACTAAAGAAGAAAACCTATTTAAAGATTGATGACTGTCGGGAAATGAATCTCTAAAACTTCTGTCAATTCCGCTATCAATTCACCAGACTTCGACGATGAAATTCAAATCAATCTAGCTCAAATTATGCTTGTAAACAAAATCTTAAGATAAAAGTTTTTCCGAAACGATTGTCGTGCAAAATTTTCTAAAAACTACTGCCGTGAAAATTCTTTCAGAGTGTTGTTGTGAATGAAAAATTGCAACCCCTCCAACTTTTTTACTGCATGCAATTAACTCTCAATCATAAAACTTAACTAATTGTTCATTATGCAATAAAAAATAGATCAAACAATTCAACTCACCCTTCTAATATCAAATCAAATTTTCAACTACAAACCAAAGATTCATAACATGCTGAAAATATCTATTTCCTCATAAATCTTATTTGCACAAATAAATCAACAATATATATTTAATTAAATACATTTGCAAAGAAAATAACTTTCACTTTTAAAAATCAATAACTTATTTAATTTAAATTAATAAATTAAATCACAAACATAATCATAAACCTTTATAAATACATTAACATAAATTCGTTAAACTTAAATATTAAATTCTCAAACAAAAACAATACAGACATATACAACACAACGGAACAAACAGGACAACAAAGAGGGGCAACAAATAGATACTTGTTTCATAAAGAACGATGGTTCAATAAGGACCTGTCAATATCTCCAAATCAACATAATTTTATTAAGTTAGGGTACGCTCAGACTGCCAAGTAGGTGGAGCCATTACCTGGTACCTGTAACTGCAGGAAACATCAATGTTAAAACATATATACTTATATCAGAAAACACACCGTTAAGAAGAATTACAACGTAGCAGGCTACTCACGAATGAGTAATGCTACACTGTCTTCTTCACCGACACAGACGAGCAAGATAAATCATAAGCAATTATTTCAACATGATATCCATATGAAAACTCATAAGCTAATAAACCATATCACATATGTGTCCATCTCAATAGTATCATACAAACACAACCAGATGATTAGGATGTCAAAAGTATCATCCACGAAGTACAAAACAACATAATATCAAAGTCATATCTGAAAAGGAACAATATAGTATCATAATCCACTAAAGCATCTATCAAGAAGAATCAACTAAAATAGAGTGTCGAAACTGGAGGGACACTACATGTGTAGGAAGACAGTGGTTAATTTTTAGACTCGATTTTTGATATGTGATTGAAGACAAAATTCGTTTTAAGAGCCCAAATCCAAATGTGTGACAAACAAGATTAAGAAATGAAAGATAGAATGTGTGCACCTGATTATTCGCTTTCCAAGTTGATGTTGAGATTGATCCCCATGCTGCTATAGCTCCTTTGATTCACCTACAAGCCACAAAATCAAGAAAGACCAAGTAAACTTGCATAGAAGAAAGCCATGTGAAAAAGAGAAATTTTGATAAAATTTGATTAAGATGACCTGATAAAGCTGAATGGATTGCAGAAACAAAAAATTTGGAATATTTCATGCACTTTTAAAAACAAATTTGTTGAAATTGGATCAATTTTGCTCAAGATATGCTCGTTTAAAGTTTAAATGCAGGTTTGACTTTGAATGATAAAATAGTATTTAAAATGATACATTCACCTGAAATGGTCTTCACCACTGTGTAGTTCACCAATTCATCTTTCCAACACTTTTTGAATTTCGAAAATCCGAGTTGTTATGCAAAAGTTATGCCTGTTTTAGTAAAATTGCTATTTTAGAAAAATGCATGTAAGGAAGGAGCTAGATTAAACCCCTAAACGCCTAAATTTCAGCCCCCACATGACCAGAGGCTGTGACTGAGTGTTGGGTGTCTGTTTATCATAGTCCATGGTCTCCCATATGACCTGGAGCTAAATCCTTGAAAAATAAAAAATAAAACAAATTAACATTTGATTTAAAACCTTTTTAAAAAAAAGTAATCGTAAATAAATAAAAGGCTAAATTTTATTTTTTTTTAATAAAATTTTTAACTTTTGAAAGAACGCAGCCATGTTAGATGTGAATAAAGAGTGAATATAATTTGGAAATCTGGCGTGACCATGCAAACCGCGAGTTGTGTGGATATACTCCATAGGCTGCAAGCGTATGTGAATATATACACATATTTTTGTCATCAAAACTTTGTACGTTAAAAAAAAATGACCTAATATATATACAACAAAATCAAGATGTTATTAACAAAAATATGCAATATATCCAGTTTTATATCATTCAACGAAACTCTTTGATAAATATTCTCTGTATACACTTTCAATAATAAGGATTTAAAAAAAATTCAAAATTTTTCTGTAAGCAAAATATATCAAATTATATGTCAAAATTTGTCGCTCAGCCCCTCTAATCACAATGGTGAGGCTATTTTTTTTATTTAGAGCTCTTATAAAAACTTGATCTCCAAGCCCTCTTTAGAAAAACCCTTGACTTGCAAAATCAAACTCACAAAGGCTCAAAAGAACAAGGGTTAGAAATTCGGGTTCACCAATGTAGATAGGGAAAAATCAGATATAAAACTAAAATAGAAATATATCAAATCCTAACTAGCACAATAGAGTACAAGCAAGTATGAAAATCACAATAACAAACGAATGCAAACCCAAATCCATGCTAAACTCAATTTATCTCCATTGCTCTTCTCAACCTTGCATGAGAATGCAAGATTTCGAAGGATTGTTGATGGAGGAATGTTGGTTGCTCACTTCAACAACATAACGATACAGTGAAGGATCGAAGATGGAGAATGATGGATGAAAGATGATGAAAGATTGTAGAGATAATTTGACAGAGTAAGGGTACTCAAAAGATCCTCTCCCAAATGGCTTGTGAGAGGCCATATTTATAGAGTTCTGATGTGGACGGAAGAAGATTTGATAAGATTTGATTTTTGACAAAAGAGGAAATACAATGAGATGAGATAAGATTTTAAAAAGATAGAAAGATTTTGATTTATTGTTTTAAAGGAAATAAATCCTGAAAAAGAGGAGATGGATAATGAAATGATAAACTTATTAAATAATGATAAAGCATTATCTAATAAAGGATAGGGATGATGTAGAAAGATAATTAAATAATGTAAAATCATTATTTAATTATAGATGAAGGTGAAAAAGATAATTAAATAAATAAAGATTTATTTAATTATAGGAGAATAGATAAATGACTAATTAAACAATTAAAATAATTATTTAATTAGAGAGGATAAATGGTCATGAATAATTAAATAAATAAATATTTATTTAATTATAGAAGAAGAGATTATGGATAACTAGGGAATAAATGAAATTAGTCAAATAACTAAGATTTATTTAACTAATTAGATGATAACTTGCGTACCTAGGGCAAAACATGCTACAAGATGTCTAAATGATGTGATGTCATGACAAGGTGTTGTAAGAGGACATTTTGCAACACCATGGCGATTGGAATGCCATGACAAGCTATAAACTAGGCAATGAATTGTTTTTGTGTATGATTGCTTATCTATGGGTTGCCACCATTGTATTTTGGCAGACATATACTCACCTCACACGGTGTTTTCCAGCTTGGAATCCTATTGTACATGTATATGCATGTTGGAAAACATCGGGTGTTTACTATCTAAGCACAATAGTAAATATAGATTGTCATGGCATATCAACACCATGGTGATTGGAATGCCATGACAAGTTGTAGACTAGACAATGAATTGTTTCTGTGTATGATTGCTTATCTATAGTTTTCCACTGTGTTTTGGCAGACATATACTCAGCTCACATTGTGTTTTCCAACTTACAATCATATTGTGCATGTATATGCTTGTTGGAAAACATTGGGTGTTTACTATAAAAGCATAATAGTAAATATGGATTCTCGTGGCATTGCAACACCATGGTGATTGGAATGCCATGACAAGTCATAGTCTAGGAAATGAACCGTTTCTATTGTTTGTCTATGGCTTGTCATGGCATTCCAAGATGATGGTGCTGGAATGCAATGATAATCCATATTTACAATTATGCTTTGATACATTTTTTCAACAATCCATATTTACTATTTATCCATGGTGTTCGAAGCCATGAGAATCCATATTGACTATTATGTTTTGATAGATTTTTTGCAAGCATGTGTAGCTTGTTCAAAAGAACCTGTTTTAGGCTTTTAGCCATAGTAGCAAGGCAGTGAACAGTTTGATAGAATGCTTTGGTAGACATGTATGAAAAATGTGGTAGCATAGTGAAATGTTTCATTTAATGCCTCAAAGAAATGTGGTCTTGTGGTGAAGGATTGCCATGACAATCCATATTGCTAGTATGGATTGTCATGGAAATCCTTCACCACATGACCACATTTCTTTGAGGCATTAAATGAAATAGTTCACTATGCTACCACATTTTTCATACATGTCTACCAAAGCATTCTATCAAACTATTCACTACCTTACTACTATGGCTAAAATCCTAAAACAAGTTCTTTTGAACAAGCTACGCATGCTTGTAAAAAATCTACCAAAGCGTAATGGTAAGCAACAACATAGACAAGGTAGTGAAGTGTTTGATAAAATTCCTAAAAGAAATGTGGTCATGTGGTGATGGAATTCCATGACAATCCATATTGCTTCCTTGTTGCTATATGGATTGTCATGGCATTCCATCAGCATGAGACCAAATTTCTTTGAGGCATTTTATGAAACAATTAACTGCCTTGTCTATGTTACCACATTTTTCATACATGTCTACGAAAGAATTTAATCAAATAGTTGAGTGCCTTGCTGCTATGGATAAAATCCTATAATAGGTTCTTTTGAACAAGCTACGCATGCTTGCAAAAAATCTATCAAAGCTTAATAGTAAATCATTGAACATAGTAAACCTATCAATGAGAGCCCAAAAAATCCAACCACATGAACTCAATCAGGTACGCCTTAAAAGGAAGTTTGATTACACTCAAGCATAGTGAATCTTTGAAGACAAGAGTAAACCTGTTATGAACTTTGCATAATGAACCTCATATACGGTTTAAGAACAAACTTGCAAGCAATGAGAGAACACAAAACAACTTCAAATAAACTTAATGGGCTTCAAATTATGTAATTGATTTGTAACCTTTCATTCTGATCATACACCTTTGATGTAGAATATTATGCTTTCGACATTGGTTTAGATCCTTGTAGAAGTATGAAGGTCTCATCAACAAACACCAATCATGTCTTTATGTAAAAAACCTATCCACCAAATACCTTAGAGTCACAACATGAAAATGTATTAGCCATTAGGAATAAAATGTGAATGATGAATGTGCAATGAGTACTTGTTCAATACCTCTAACTTTGTCATGAAACAACTCTGTCAAAATTTTGCAACTGTGAATACCTTTTGCACCAACACCATGTGAACAAGTAACGAGTGAACAACGAGGACTTTGACATGAATATCAACAACCATGTTGGTTGTAGATCGCCAAATGAATGAATAATCTCTTTGAAACCAATCCATGAGAACACAATGAAGCAACTCAGTCTGCATGTACTTGGCATCAGAAACCTTTTGACATCAATGACAAACAACATCAGCGTAGATATGTCTGAAAAATGTTGAAGTATACATAAGGCATGTGGTATGTTTCAAGTATACAAGTAGAACACGACATTGTAACTCATACGTTTTTCAATCACAACAATTAAGGACACTTTCGTAACACTTTTCAAGCAAGAAGATACATATTTCAAACTTCTATATGAACATGTGAACACTTGAGATCTGTAAACACCAACTGTAAACCTCAACTGTGTCTAAGAGCTAGAAGATAATGCATGCATGAAATGAAAAAATCACATTGAACATGGACTCTTGATATGGTTGTTGCCCTTAGTCTTTGATTGCATAACGTTGATATTTCCTTCATATTGTTCTTTGTATGGTATGGTGTGAATCTTGTTATGATAGATGAAGGTATGTTTGAGTTGTAGATAGATAATGATATGCGAGATTTAGAAATATGAATGACTTGGGTGGGTGCAATGAAGAAAGGATTGTGACACATTGATTAGATGCAAGAAAGGCATATAAATGACTTATGAAAAGTATTCGATATGTGAGGAAAGGATATGAAAGGTTGGATATGCAAATGAATGGAATGGAAATGCTATCAATTCATCATTTTTGAGTTGTAGATAGAAAATGATATGCGAGATTTAGAAATATGAATGGCCTAGGTGGATCCAAAGAAAAAAGGAATGCAACACAATGATGTGATGCAACAAAAGTGTATAAATGGCTTATGAAATGTATTCGATATGGGAGGAAAGGATATGGAAGGATGGATATGGAAATGAATGGAATGGAAAGGCTAGGAAGTGATCATTCGTTTCATCATAGACTAGAACGATTTCCCCTTTGTTACCGGTCATGCTTTTTGTAATCATCATAGGGTCAACTAACTCGATACACACACATAAGAAAGACTCATGCCCCTTTCCTCACTCTCCTTCGTACACAACAAGGTGTAGAGATCCTTGAGCTTCCTCAGAATGTGACAAGAAAAGAAAAGGTATAAAAAAATAATGATATTGATGGAGACAACGGACAAGAGTTAAGAAAAAGTACAAGTTTTCATGCATGCAATATGAAAATGATAAATATGCAAGATCATGATAATGAAAAAATAAAAATGCTAATGCATATGATAAGGACCAACACACAAAATAGTTGTAGGATGGAAAACATAGTGGGTTGTGACTTAGCAAAGCCCAATGTTTTAGTTTTCTAAATATTTTATGGTTTCTTTAAATGTGTTACTCATAACAATGATAACACGATGATAAATAAGAATTTAAATGATAATGATAAACAAGATCTTATTCCTTAGTCAAGCTGAAAACCAGAGGGCATATGGATGGATAAAGATCAATAATATGGGTTAATGATAGGACATGTAAGGATACACCCTGTATGGAGGATGAAGATAGATGGATGAAGATATGGAATGGTATGGGTGGAGGGAACCAATGACAAGGGAACCCAAAATGTTTGCTCTTATTTAAAGGAGAAGTAGAGGACCTATGGAGGACTCCAAAGATGGAATGTCAAAGTAATAACATTCCCCCATGGTTAGAGGTATGACAAGTTATAACGACATGAAATGGATATGGAAGATAAATGGACATGAAAGGAAACATGACATGGATGACAAGTGATATGGAGGATGGAAGACACACATGGTATAAAGCATGCATTAGATTCAATTTCTTGCTATTTTTCCCCAATAATTTATGCAAGATCAAAGGAAGGTGGATGGATAAGGTGGATAGCATGGAATATAAATGAAGGAATATGATGGCTAAGTAGAAATAGGATAATCAATAATGTATTGTACAAATGAAAAATTCTTGCCCCCAAGTGTACAAGCAAGGGTACGTGTATGGATGTGAAAGCTAGTGGATATGAATGGATATGAATGGCCATGTAAATGGAAGTTGAAGGTGTAGGGATATGAATGGAGGATTCAATTGTCTCTTTGTGGAAGATAATACCCCACTGACTAAATTTTTCTTATAGACCATGGCTAACATGTTCCCAGTTAAAAACGTTGATAGGAAAATTGGTAATGATAATGGAATGGATAGGGGTAGGCATAAGGGGGTTAAGGATTCATGCAAAGGATTGGATCAAAGCTATGGAATGGGGGATGAAACTTGGATGGAAGTATGGAATGGAGTCGTTATGATGGAATGTGGGCAAGAACAACATCGACACATACCTTGAAGGGTGGTGAAAGTTGAAGGATTCAGAGTGGGTTGGGATAATAAAGTTGGGCATATAAGGATGGAAAATGGATTTGGAGGATGAATAATGGAGGAATGGATGATGGTGGAATAATGGAGTCTTTTGGATTAGCAAGTAGGGTACCAATTTTTATTTTTTTATTTTGAATGGATGGATTTTTTTGCTTACTTTGGAACCCACATTGTTTTCACTTTTGATTTTTCTTTATTTTTTGGAAGTATTTTTCTTTTCATTTTGGAGCATATTTTTCTTTTTTTTGGCATGTCTTTTTAGTGAGACATGATGATATTTAGGTTTTAGTGGATTCTTCGATTTATGCATTTCTTGTTTGGTATCCCAATTGCTTAGATAGGCCATAGAGGGATTTTATGAAATGAGAGGATTTTGAAGTGGAAGGTGTTGGAATGAATTCAAGGGTATGTGTCTTTGTTGTTCTTGAAAGGGCACCTAGGGATATGCATTAGGAACATATGGGCCCATGATGGGTGGAAGGTTTCATGGATACGGTCCAACAATCGATGGCGAAGATGATGGAGGAGGTGGACGTATTGATGTAAAGGTTAACATGCAAGAAATCAGACAGAATCCAAAAAATATTTGTTATGAGAATTGTATGACATGGTAATAATAAAAAAAATACGAGGACATATTGGAAAGTGTGTGATGAAAAAAAGGAATATTCTCTAAAAACCCTTGGAAAGAAGCAAACCAAAGTAAATGAGATAGATAATGTATTGACTGAAGAGGTTGTTCCTACTCCTAACAAGTGGAGGAAGGAGCATGTGCAGTATGTGCAAGGGGAAAATGGAAATGCAGAAGGGGATTAACTTGAAAGGTTTTCTATTGCATATGAATTTGTGCAAGCAGAGAAAGAGAGAGATGATGTTATAAGTGGGGTTGAACAAATCAAGGCAAGCATTCTTGAAGTTAGCAATTCCATGGAACAAATACAATTGGAAATGGATGATAAGGAAAAGGAAATACCATATCTAAGTGCAGAAAAAGAGGATCAATTGGGTGGAGGCATGAAAGTCGTATCTAAAAAGGAAGAGAAGTTCCTTAACGAGCTTGTGAAAAGAAACATCTGCACACTCTAATCGAAAATACACTACAAAAAGAATAGTTGGAAACGCTCAAAGCGGAGAAGAACAACCGAACACTATAATGAACCGCTTAGAAAAGGAATTAAAACACAATAAGAAGCTATCATTGTGAAAAGAAGAGGACCTTAATGTTGTTCAGAGAGAGTTGCAATCTAAAAGACAAGAATTTTATAAAACAAAGACAACAATGGAAGGTGTTGTTGCACAACTGATAGGTCAAAAGTGAAAGGTGTTGTTGCACAATTGATAAAGGTCAAATGTCAAAGGTGTTGTTGCACAATTGATAGGTCAAAATTCAAAGGTGTTGTTGCACAACTGATAAAATTTTAAGATTCCACAACAATAGTTGCATTGGAGGTTGGTGGAGGAGGGAATTTGTGTAATATGGTAGTGGATACGGAATAGATAGGAAAGCTCCCACTTCAAATAGGACATCTACATACAAGAGTAGCCATTATCCATTTAAACAAAATCCAAGCCCATACCATTTCCTCCACAACTCAACAATCACCAGCCAAATTGCTGAGTAATGGAAGCGCAAGGCTGCCACTATCTCTTATTGCATATGAAGATGAAATTGAACCAACTATGCAATTTGTATTTCCTAGTGCACGAGTTTGCAGCAATTCAGATGTTACAAAGGGGATGTTTTTCAGCCAAGTGGTCTTCCTATTGGTCGAAGTGAATGGCAAGGAGGTGAATTGTATGGGCTTGGATTTTTTTTAAGGGATAATCAACTTGTTTCCCGTCAAAAGGCAATGCAAGATTCTTAGAAGCATCTATTGACATCGCCCACTATGTTTTCCAACTTGCAATTATTCAGTGCATTTTGATTTACTGTCATATCACGATTTTGAAACCACTACTGCATTACACAAATTCCCTCCTCCACCAACCTCAAATGTAGCTATTGATGTGGCATCTCATACTTTTATAATTTGTGCAACAACACCTCTAAATTTTTGTCCTATCAAAATGCTTTGCAGGGCTAGTATAGATGAGGTGAACATTTCCTACAACTATTTTCTGCATTTACAGGACCATTATAGGTAAGTTGAACTATTTTGAACTTCAATACATTGTTTTGTTACAGTGTGCATAACAAAAAGTGGTCATTGAACAAGAATTCAAAAGTGAGTGGAAACCCTTTGTGTTTTCCATCATGCAACTATTACATGCATCTTTTGTTGGAAACGTATGACGAAATTGAAATGGAATGTTTGTTGAAAGTAAGGGTTGTCATAAAATATGAAGGTGAACTTAAAAACATTGTTTTGTTACAGTCTGCATAAAAGAAAGCAATCATTCAACAAGAATGGAGAAGTGAGTCACAACCTAGTGTGCTTTCCATCCTGCAACTATTATGTGCATTTTTTGTTTGAAACGTATGAACAGATATTGAAATAGAATGTTTGCTGAAATTAAGGGTTGTAATGAACTTCAATACATTGTTTAACAAGAATTAAGAAGTGAGTTGCAACCCAGTGTGTTTTCCATCATGGACTGTTATGTGCATTTTGTGTTTGAAACATATGAACAAATATTGAAATGAAATGTTTTCCGAAAGTAAGGGTTGCAATGAACTTCAATACATTGTTTAACAAGAATTGAGAAGTGAGTCACAACCCAATGTGTTTTCCATCATGCAACTGTTATGTGCATTTTTTGTTTAAAACATATGAACAAATATTGAAATGGAATGTTTGCTGAAAGTAAGGGTTGCAATGAACTCCAATACATTGTTTAACAAGAATTGAGAAGTGAGTCACAACCAAGTGTGTTTTCCATCATACAACCATTATGTGCATTTTTTGTTCGAAACATATGAATAGATATTGAAATGGAATGTTTGCTAAAAGTAAGGGTTGTCATAAAATAATAAGGTGAACTTCAAAACATTGTTTTGTTACAGTCTGCATAAAAGAAACTGGTCATTCAACAAGAATTGAGAAGTGAGTCACAACCCAGTGTGTTTTCCATCATGCAACTGTTATGTGCATTTTGTGTTTGAAACATATGAATAGATATTGAAATGGAATGTTTGTTGAAAGTAAGGGTTGTACAATGAACTTCAATACATTGTTTAACAAGAATTGAGAAGTGAGTCACAACCTAGTGTGTTTTCCATCATGCAACTATTATGTGCATTTTGTGTTCGAAACATATGAATAGATATTGAAATGGAATTTTTGCTGAAAGTAAGGGTTGTCATAAAATAAGAAGTTGAACATCAAAACATTGTTTTGTTATAGTCTGGAAAAAGAAATCGTTCATTCAACAAGAATTGAGAAGTGAGTCACAATCCATTGTGTTTTCCATCATGCAACTATTATGTGCATTTTGTGTTTGAAACATATGAACATATATTGAAATGGAATGTTTGTTGAAAGTAAGGGTTGTAATGAACTTTAATACATTGTTTAACAAGAATTGAGAAGTGGGTCTCAACCTAGTGTGTTTTCCATCATGCAACTGTTATGTGCATTTTTGTGTTTGAAACATATGAACAGATATTGAAATGGAATGTTTGTTGAAAGTAAGGGTTGTCATAAAATAAGAAGGTGAACTTTAAAACATTGTTTTGTTACAGTCTGCATAAAAGAAACTGGTCATTCAACAAGAATTGAGAAGTGAGTCACAACCCAGTGTGTTTTCCATCATGCAACTATTATGTGTATTTTTGTGTTCAAAACATATGCACATGTATTGAAATGGAATTTTTGTTGAAAGTAAGGGTTGTCATAAAATAAGAAGGTGAACTTCAAAACATTGTTTTGTTATAGTCAACATAAAAGAAAGCCTTCATTCAACAAGAATTGAGAAGTGGGTCACAACCTAGTGTGTTTTCCATCATGCAACTGTTATGTACATTTTGTGTTTGAAACATATGAACAGATGTTGAAATGGAATGTTTGCTGAAAGTAAGGGTTGTAATGAACTTCAATACATTGTTTAACAAGAATTGAGAAGTGAGTCACAACCCAATGTTTTTTCCATCATGCAACTATTATGTGCATTTTCTGTTCGAAACGTATGAACAGATATTGAAATGGAATGTTTGCCAAAAATAAGGGTTGTTAAAAAATATGAAGCTCAACTTGAATACATTGTTTTGTTATAGTCTGCATAACATAAAGTTCTAGTTGCACGTGCTTACATTTCTAAGTAAGTTTGACATAAATAATAAGACTTGAGGTGGCATTTCCTACCATTATTTGATGGCATTTGACATTGTTGATAATGAAATTCTACATGGCAACAAAAAGTGTCATGAAATCTGCAAGAACATAGTCTTATTATTTTTTTAATTAAGACGAGTAAATGCTTTTGACCCAGAGCTATGAATTGGTGAGGTCACAAATGGGGGACCTCATCCCCAATATAAATAGTCAAAAAGTAAAATCCAAAGGGATTGGATCCTTCATGGCAAGAATAAAAATACAACATAACAATCGCATAATGCCACTATTGGCAGAAGACCGTAGTCTTCAAACATACCAAAGTACTGTAATTCCACACGATAATTGATCAATAATTACATCATCATAGATAATGTAATTCCACACCATAATTGTCCAATAATTACATGATCAAAGATAATGTAATTCCACGCCAAAATTGTTCAATAATTACATGATCAAAGACTTAATGGAAAAAAAATATTGTCAGCCTCTGTCATCCTCTCCTATAGTGCCTTTTATGTGCAATTGAGGAGACGGCTAGATAAGATCTTATAGGATTCTTTAAGTCCTTGGCACTGACAGTGGGTTGATTCCACTTGCACAAGGGTTCAGGGAAGCCTCTGCTTCAACCATTGCACTTTCAACACCTTCAACCTATAAGAAACCCATGAATATAAATGACTATGCTCAATAATTAACATATGGATATAAGGAAAAGGAAACATCAAATCTAAGCACAGAGAAAGAGAATCAGTAGGGGGAGAGATGAAAGTCTTATCTGAAAACGCAGAAAACTTTCTTAACACATTTATATGAGCTTGTGGAGGAGAAATACAATTCAAAATCAAATAGACCAAGAAACATCGCTAATAATTGAGGCCTGATTTTTTCACTTATTTCACAGAAGTTGAAGGAAATTGAGAAAGTGAGCAGGCTAGTGTCAAGAATCAATAAAATCAGGCCTCAATTTTATTAGTGACATTTCTACACACCCACCACTTCCTTGTTCATCCTTTCCCTACAACATGAAGAATGTTAACGTGACATCAAATTCAAATGCATGCAATGAATTCATTCAAATTATGAAAATACACATTCAAAAGTAGATTTCAAAACTACCCTTTCTTCCACTTTATTCCTCTGAAAGAACTGGGGACAATGTGTTTTCCAACATACTATCAAAATCAGCATATTCATAACAAAAATGAAATTTTCTAAATGAAATCACAAAGACACTCTAAAATTAGAGCAAAAAGTGACTGCAACGGCACATATTACAGCCAACCATGAATGCGTACTTTAAAAGGGAAAGTGCACGATCTCCTCCCCAGGCACCCTTTCTTCTTGTTGCCCTATCGAGGCACATTTTCTTGTCCCAAATGGACACTAACTTGCTCACACCCACCACTTCCTTTTCCATCCTTGCCCTTTAATTCTAGGAATGTAAACTTCACATCAAATTCAAATACATGCAACCAATTCATTGAAAATATCAAAATACACATTAAAAAGCAGATTTCAATATTACCCTTTTGCCCACTTTCTTCCACTTTCTCCTTCCAAGTACACATTTGTGGTTTCTTGTAATATGTAAAAAATTTGCAAGTGTTACAGGACAGTTAAAGTTCCAAAATTTATTGTACTATTTGCTATAAGAAAGCATATAGTTTTTCAATCATAAGAAACAAAAATTTCAGGTGGACTTCCTTACATTCTTGGTGCGTAGGAAACAAAAACTTTTGACAAGAAAATAATTAACAGGGGATAGTGTGTTTTCCAACACTGCAAATAATGTGAGCATTTTTTTTTTCTTGCAATCAAATGAATATAGAGAAATGTCATTTTTACTGTTACAAATAGGATTTAATACGACTATTCATTTGAAAGTACCCATGATGAGAAAAATAGTCGACCTCAAATGATTTAAATGTCAACCTTTTTCTTTCATTTATAAGCAAGCTACCATAAACAATAAGACTTCAGGTAGCATTTCCTACTAGTATATTTCATATTAACATAAATAGAATGCACATTATAAACACACAGCTAAATGATTATTGTCACAGTTTACATAACAGAAAGTGGTGATTGAACAAGAATTGAGAAGTGAGTCACAACCCTGTGTGTTTTCCATCCTGCAATTGTTATGTGCATTTTTTGTTCCAAACATATGCACATATATTGAAATGGAATGTTTGCTCAAAGTAAGGGTTGTCATAAAATATGAAGGTGAACTTCAAAACATTGTTTTGTTACAGTCTACATAACAGAAAGTGCTCATTGAACAAGAATTCAGAAGTGAGTCACAACCATGTGTGTTTTCCATCCTACAACTATTATGTGCATTTTATGTTCCAAACATATGATGATATTGAAATAGAATGTTTGTTGAAAGTAAGGGTTGTTGAATCCATTCATACTGTCAATATAATTGTCGGTGGGGGATACATAAAAGTATCCAAAATCAACTGAGGTGTCACCAACCAATTGGGTTCTCACATTGTACGTAACCAAAACATTTTCATTACATTCATACTGTCTATGTGTAATTGCAGGTTCAAAAACATTGGGTGTTATGAACCCTGCAACCAAAATACTATTTTCAAACCCTTTACAAGTAACAACCCAATTGGTTACTCACCCCTCAGGTGAATTTGGATAGTCTTATATATCCCCAACCTACAACTCCCTGCAGAATGAGAAAGCCCAGAACACAGAGTGTTTTCCAAGAATAATACTTGTTACAATCTAAAACGCATGTCTTAATCACATCAACACCCTTCCCTCCTACAGTGAACAAATAGCTTCTCGCACAAGGAAAAAAAATGTTGGCATAATTCGATGTGAGAGGACACCTCCTCACTTTCCTTGCCATGACATTTCCTCCCGTCTGTTGGTTTCATCACTTTTATCATCCGTCTCGGTGGGCCCTGTACTAGCCATCTCCTCATGTTATGTATGTTTCTATGCATTTTTGAATGTACATAGTTGTCTTGTTGAAAGATTAGTTGTGTCCATATAGGGTTTTACAACATTGTGTGGGTTGAAGGTTTCATAAATCATTCACTCGCATCCCACTATGTTTTCCAATCTACAATCATACAAAGTTTTAATCATTGTTGGAAAACACTAGGTGTTTAAAAACAATGCCTTTCATTGCATTCTTATGGTCTAAATAACAAAATATTTTTGAGACGAATATTCATACTGTTGTGTAAAATTCTAGGTTGCAAAACACTGGTTTTTCAAAATCTGTAACCCACACAATGTTTTAAAACCCTTTACAAGTGACAACCCAATCAATTGCAAACCCCTCACCTCAATTCCATTGGTTTTTCATCTCCCCCACTTGCTCTCCAACCTTTCGCTTTCAACCTACAAAATAAGAAAACCCACAACACAGAGTGTTTTCCAATAACAATACTTCTTACATATTAACTGTGGCATTTCCTTTTGTTACCGGTTTTGTCACTTCTATCATCCATCTGGTGGACCCCGCACTATGCCATCTCTTAATGTTATGTATGTTTTCATCCATTTTTTGTGTGTACATAGGTGCTTTTTATCTAGGAGTCAAAGAAAGCTAACTCCTATACAAAAAGCACCTATGTATGTAACATGATATCCTACCCCCCATACCCCATGCCACGTGGTGGAAAAAAAACATAGAGGAAAAGACTTGGCAGACGGCTAGCCACGTGTCGTCAGGTGGTGTCACCGGAAAAGCACACATGGTTGGGTGAGAAATTCAAAAAGCTAGAGAAAAACACACCTAACATCTCCATTTTCTACATTTGCATTTTCCAGTTTGGTGGGTGGGGAGGGATGAGGTGTGGGTGAGGAAAATGGACTTGCAAGCTACCAAACCAAAGTAAAAACTTTTCATTTTTTATGTACATAGGTGTGTTTTGTCTACATTTTTGTTGCATTCGAAGAGCTAAAATTTTCCATTTGCGACATTTCATTTTGTAGTTTGGTGGGAAGCACAGGCGATGCAATGGAGGCTGAACGAGAGAAACACATTCGACATGTGCAACGACTAGCCAATAGGTATGCATATTTGCCATTGTATATGCCATTTTTCTATTCTGTAGGAAATATGAAGCACGATTGTTAAATGGGTTTTCTAAAAAGCATTGAACGACTATTGGTTAAAGAAAAAGGGTTTTCATTGATGGAAAAATAAAATATTTTATTTGTGTGTAGTGTTTTCATATGAAATGTATAGATGTTTTTGTTTATGTAGAATAAAAAAATTGAATTGGAAATTCTTTACATTCGCCACAGTAAGCATCTCATCTATAAAAATATCATAACTTGTTAATGCAAAATAAATGAATAAATTTTGGAAGTTTAACTGACTCGTACACTTGCAATTCAAGCTATGATAGCTAGAATCACCTTGTAAGAGAGGGAGACCACCACGTGTAAGGCCCCAAGTCATGGAGGGCCAAGATGTGGAAGGCTTCCCTAACTTACCTCACCTAAACGAGGTTTTAGGATATGATGATGAGAATGATGAGGACTATAAAGTCTTGCAACCACTCTGCAATCTAGAGATTCGAAATGAGGTTAGGCGAGCTAGTTTTGAGCTCAACACTATATCTTAGATAGCTCTCTATCTGAGGACAAGCACAGTCCAGGGACGACATTGTGATGCGTTGGCATCTCTCAGGTGCGTTGACATCCATACGGCCAGAGGACCAAAAGTACAATGTGAACTATCAGAGAACCAGCTAGTAGCCTACCTAGCAACTTCTAAAAGAGAAAAAAAAATGAAATATGAGAAGTACAAACGAATGTGATAGAGAAAATATGCCAAAGCTAGGGTGACAAAGATGGTTTCATAGAAGAGCCTGTTTTCCAGCTAGCTTCGCAAAGCATGTACACCAACACACAGAAAGAGGAAAATGTTGGGTGGTTGTGTAGGGGCATGCCTGAGTCAAACCTCGTTTTGGTGTTTCCACCTTCACAGATAGCCAAGAAAGCGAGATAAAGAAAAAAAAAGTAGTAAAGAGCACTAAAGCACTACAAAACGGTAAATGTGCTTACTCAACCAAGCGATAGAGAAGAGGAAAGGGAGCTTTCCACCTCCACCAAGAGCACTCAAGGTTGATTGGGGGAGAAAATGAGAGTATTCGAGCCTCTATTGCAATGGTGTTTGTCCCCAACTTGCTCTACCGAAGTGATGGAGTAATGTATTTTCTGCAATGAGGTGCAAGAATGTTGCTTGAAAACTAGAAAGTGAGTGCAAGAGTATGGAGTTGAATGCTTGAAGTTGTGAAGAAGATTGTAGAAGATGAAATGCTTGTTGAAGGAGTCAATATGAAGGAGAATGAAGAAAAATGGTCATATTCGGGTCAGTCGGCCAAAGAGGGAATTACAATTTGACTCCCAATGAGAAGTGTAACGACTCTGTAGGTTCAGCCATAGGAATCTACCAAGGACGTAAGTGCACTACATGGACATTTACAAGCAACAAACTTATGTGGAATTAAGCCTCTGAACTTGGTTTTCTAAAGTGGAGAAGGAAAAAAGGGGAATTTGCATAAGGAGTGCAAATTCACTCCTATACATTTTTCCCCCACTTTAGCGAGCACTAGTACTGATGAGTGCTTGGTAAAGTAGATCAAGGAAGGAGTAAGGTTAGAAATGTATACCTAAACCATTAAGGAAGTAGACCACGATTTGGTGAACCTGAAGGTGCAGGACAACTGAAGGACTTCATAGCTGCTCAGAACTATGAAGTTAAAGGAATAAAGTGCCTTACAAGTTGGCAAACCTACAAGGAAGGTGTCCCCCAAAAACTCTAGCATGGAGGATACCCCATGAAGCAAGCACCTTATAATCCCACAAACCTGTAAGGAAGGTGTTCCCCAAAAACTCTAGCATGGAGGAAACCCAAAGGAAGTGCCCTACATGCTCTCAGTCCTATAGGGAGCCATCCCCCAAGATCTCTCGCATGGAGAAAACCCAAGAATGTGGACTCTGCAGAGTTAGGAAGTAGCCACGTAGGCAAGTAAGCGAACAGTCGTGTGGACCATCGATAATTTGGAAGACTTTCAAAGGGCTCCCTTGGGAACCCTTCAAAAGGAGAGGGGTCCACTCAAGGGATGCATTTTTTGAAAAGCGAGGTCTACTCAGGCTGCCCCCAAGCTAGACACAAATGATTTCAATCAAGATAAGATCTTTCAAAGGGTGTCCCTTGAGAACCCACTGTGAACAAGGGGGTCCACTCAAGGGACACACAGTTTGAAAGCAAATGTTTTCCTTCTCAAAGCGATCCATCATCAAGGGACCCTTTTGAAAGATATTCACTCCATCAAGGAATTCGAAAGGAAGAATATGCCCCCATGCGAGGGGAAGATCAAAGTTGTTTCCACTTCAGAGGAAGGTTTCAAGTCCTTTCTTTACGAACCTGTGATGAAGGAAACATGTTCCATTAGGGTTCCAAGTTGTGAATGCAATTCTGAAGGAAGGTTTGCGAAGATCTTCGAGAAAGGATTCATTGGCAACAAATGTGCTTTCTAAAGATCAAAATTTTGAAGAAAAGCATTGTCACACATGAGAGGGACAAATCAAGCAAAGAAGAGAAAAAAAAAATTGAAATCAAAAGAGTGAAGACAACACAAACAAAGGACACAAGGGGATCTATTTTAGTGGGGTCATATCTATCCGAGCTCATATGAATAATAGGTAACCATGGTGCAAGGTGAAATATCATCAATCCCCAACCAGATTAGGAAGAATGCATGGAAAACAAAGTATAATAAAAAAATTGGGTCAACATGGAAGGGAAGCCTAACTACCCCCAACACTTTGCATCATCCCCAATTTATCGAAAATCAAGCACAAACATGGAAGAATGATGATACAAATAGAAGAAGGTTTACGACACAAAAACCACACTTGTATCCAAGAACCAATAGGGGTGACAAGGGTCATCTAGGCACACATAGCACGATCATGGGGGAACACATCACATAACACAAACACACAAAAGATCAAGAAGAGGTCTCCTAACACTGATCGACCAAGAGGTCGTTCGCTTCCCACTCTAGATCATCATAGGGGGAAGGATGATGAGCCTATAGTGGTGGGATGTTAAGAGGAGGAGCATCTTACTCTCCTACAACAAGGGCTAAGGAAGAGGGCCTGTCGAGGTCCCCTCCACCGAGCTCTTGTGGAGCTAGGGTTAGTGACTTCGTGAAGATCGCTGAAAAGGTTGGGACTTCATCCACAAAGTTAAACATGCACCTCATTGTTTAACTTCAGTGGATGGAATCGATTGCACCTGAGATTCATTGCTAGGCTCACCGAATGACTCGGGAGTAGTGACAAACTTAGGGGAATTTGGGATTGGTTCCATCACCAGGACAAAACAATTCAACGTAGGGCCGCCTTGCCGAGAAGGCGGGATCCTCTCACATACTTCACTGCTAGAAGGACCACACTCCACCTTTTTCTTTGTCAGAGGAGATGAAATCCCCACATACAAGGCTAGGGGTACAGAGAAAGAGGAGGAAAGAACCGTATCAAACATAACCAAGGTATTAATCATGTCCACAGGTTTTACGAAAGGTTGGATATCCGGAACAGACATCAACAAAGACAACTCCACCAAAGAAGCAATGAACGCCTGCACCCCCTTAGGGTTAGGCACATTCATACTCACAGTAGAAGCCAAAAGTAGTATAGGACCAGATTGAAGAGAAGCAGAAGGAAGGGGAGAGGATGACACTACCAGAGGCCCTAAAGCAGGGGTGGTCGCTTCTTCCTCCTTCCTTTGCGAGGTTCCCTACTCAGCCAAGAGAGTCTTTTTGTGATGCTTGTGCTCATGCACAAGGTGGTTTCTACGACTCTTGGAGTTGGAGGCCTGAGGCTACGAAGGAATAGAAGGTTCTTGCTCAACTATGGGAACATCCACTACAACTGTTTTCAATAGAGGAACGAATTCTTGAATGGGAGTAGGAGGAACAGGGTGAGGAGCAACAGGGGGAGTTAGCTCAAGAACCTCAGCAATGGGCCTCTTCCCATTCACTGCCTTAGGAGTAAGAGTGGTAGGAGGCTTCCTATCGAATTCCCTTTAGGAACCTTTCTTTTTGTCGTATAAGTAATACCATGGTCTGAGGTATTCATTAGGGAGATCTGTGATCCTGAGCTTAGCCCTACACCAAGGAGGAATCATTGGACTCAACGGATAGCCGTTGGGTTGACTCATACAATACTCTTCCCAAGAAAGGGGAGAGGATGAGGTAGTCCAGGAGAAGGCAACCTTCTCTTTACCTTTATGGGAAGGAGAGGGAGCTGGTGTGGACTTCTCCTTTCCTTTTTTGGAAGAGGGAGTAGTCGTTATAGGCTTCTCCTTCTCCTCTCAAGAAGTGGAGGAAACCAATTGTTATATCATGGGAAGGGTCAGTTTTGGTTGTCCCTTGCCCCTAGTTTTATACTTTACATAATTCTTGTAAAGTAGGTCTGTTCTCGGAGGAACCGGACCAACTAGGGAGGGCCAAAAGTGATCCAACGGATATCCACCATGGGACACCAAGGGTTGATATACAGTGTCATGCACTACATGCACAACACCTTCATGGGAGAATTTTAAACACTTATAAATAACGGAGGTGATTCTATTCGGTATGCCTAGCTTCATCCTAAATAGGTCCGACTCTGGGATAACATCGAAAACTATGTCGATAGCCCTAGGTCCAACCAGAATGAACAAAGTTATTGAACTGTAAGGTTTGAGACACATACCATCGTGCATACAAATGGTAGATTTTGTTTCTTCATATTCTTCCCTTTGTAATAAATTTAACACTAATGTATCCTCTGTGATAACATTCACATGGCTCGTGGGGTCTACCAAGACTCCTGTCACAAAGTTACCATTGAGGCAAGTAGGAATGTAGAGGGGCAAGGGTTTATTGTTTAAGGGAAAATCTTGTGACATGAATGTTATGTCCGGCAAACCGGGTGTAGGTAGAGTAGTAGAAGTCACCGTGACCATATTGACATAAGCCTCGGTTTGAGTAATAGAATCAATGGGATCTACAATAATGTTAGCAGAGTGTGACGGAAATGGATCTGTGTATATCTGCAATTCACTATTAGCTTTCGCCATTGATTTTTTAGAATTTTGTTTACTCCCATTGAGATGAATGATATTGTCCTCGATGTGGTCCTGTATCTCATGACGCAGGCACATATAACATTTGGTATCATGTCCATTAACTCAATGGTACTGACAATAAGTGCTCCCATCATACCAATTAGGGTAAGGCTCTTTAATAGGCTTAGGACTCAACAAGGTTACAATCTTATCCTTCAACAGCTTCTGGAAGATAGAAAAATAACATGTTGATAGCTTTGTGAACTTTCACTTACATTTGAGGTCGTTGTCATCGGCAACGACAACTAAATTCATAATAGTCTTACCATTCCTAGAGATTGATATGATGGAATTTCCCTCAAAACAGAAGTGCGAGGAGGATCCCTCGAACTGAACCACCATCTATTGGTATTCTTGTAAGGTTGCACACAAGTGCACGAAAGAAGGGTATTTCATAAGGGAGAACTTCTCTTGCCAAGGCCTTTGTAAGTTCTCTATGTATACCTTCTACACATCAAAATCAAGCAACTGATATAAGTTTTGTGAAAGGAGCGCTTGGTAGCGTGCTATGAAATCAGTGATTTTTTCACTATCTCCTTGTTTACATCAGACGAGATCTGAAAAGGTCATCTTTGGCCCGATGTTTTCCTGAAATTGTCTAAGGAATTGATTCACAAGTTGGTCAAACAGGAAAATAGAGTTGTCAGGAAAGGAATAGTACCACTTGAGCATTGTGTCCTTGAGAGATCAGGGAAACAGTTTAGCCATCAATGCATCGTAATGGAAGAATTACATGCATAGGGCATTAAAGGTAGACACGTGTTAGTGGATCTCCTTTATTGCCATACTTTTCAAATTTGGGGATCTCCATTCCTTGGGGGAAGGGAGTTTTCAAGATCACAACCGATAATGGGTTGTTTCGGAAGAAAGGCTAGAAGATAGGTTGGGCAGAGGCCTGGGAAAGGCTTGCCAACTGGCTCTGCATCTTACCCATATTCTATAGTAGGGTGTTTAGAATGGGATCATTAGAAGATAGAGGTCCAAACGAACCTCCTCTAGAACCACTATTGAAGCCACCTCTAGAACCACCACCCGTGTGACCTCCGCTAGAACCACTACTAGAGCCACCGCCACTGATAGGGCCTCCGTTAGAGCCACCACCATGACCTCCACTAGAACCGCCTCTACTAGCACCACCTCCACTACTAAATCCACCACTTCTACCAAATCCCCCACTACTCATCCCGCCAAGACCTCCACCACTAGAGGTGACAAGGTGGGTGAAGCTAGAGCCTAAGGGGACCCTATTTACTTTGATAGTTTTGGGTTGTTCGGAGATAGAAGGGATATTGATAGAGGGGACCGTTTTGGCCACATAAACGGATGTGGGAGGAATCGATACTCCTAATTGTCACTCACGCTCTTCAAAAGTGGCTCCTTGCGCAAAGCTAAGATTTTTCAAAGGAGCACATGCTTCGATGAGGCCAAGGAGGCTAGTTAGAAGCTCTATGCATGTTTGATCTTTATCCATCATATGTTTTAACTCGTTGACAACCTGAGTAGCTCTAGCCATCTTCAGATTTCTTTCCAAGTGATTTTCTAAGTCGCCCAACCCTTTAGCGAGGGTAGAGACATATTCTGTAGGGATCTGAACAGCCTCATACTTGTCTACCGATGATGGTGTAGGAGATGCAAGGGGAGTGGGAATGTGATCAGTCTCGTCAATGAATCACATCTCGTTCCTCAACAACTGCTCCTACACGACCACACTAATGGCAGGACTAGAGAAAAGGCTTGTAGATAACCCAATAGAAACCTTTGTCCTTTCCATCAAGAGGTGTCATATACTTCTCCTAATTATATACCTAGAAGTTGTGGATTGGGTTGTGATGCTCATAAACCTTCACAACACTCAGGAACACAACAGTCACAAGGTACATGAGAGAGGTCTCAACACCAACGGATGAACAAACATTGGTTCACATCGGGTTCACCAAAAATGTAAGAGAGGGGGACCACCACATGCAAGGCCCCAGGTCACGGAGGGCCAAGATGTGGAAGGCTACCCTAACTTACCTCAGCTAAACGAGGTGTTAGGATATGAGGATGAGAATGATGAGGACTATAAAGTCCTACAACCACTCTGCAATCCCAAGATTCAAAATGAGGCTAGGCAAGCTAGTTTTTAAGCTCAACACTGTATCTCAGATAGCTATCTATCTTAGGATGAGAGTGCAGTTCCAGGACGATAGCGTGGTGCGCTAGCATCTCTCAGGTGCACTGACGTCTGTACGACCAGAGGACTAAAAGTACAACATGAACTATCAGAGAACTAGCTAGCTGCCTAGCTAGTGACTTCTAAAAGAGCAAAACAACACTATGAAATATGAGAAGTACAAATGAATGTGATAAAGAAAATATACCAAAGCTAGGGTGACGAAGATGATTTCATAGAAGATCCTATTTTCTAGCTAGCTCCGCAAAGCACGTACACCTACACACAGAAAGAGGAAAATTTTGGGTGGCTATGTAGGGGCTTTCCTGAGTCAGACCCCATTTTGGTGTTTCCACCTCCACGGATTGCCAAGAAATTGAGATAAAGAAAAACAAAGTAGTAAAGAGCACTAAAGCACTACAAAACAATAAATGTGCTTACTCAACAAAGTGATAGAGGAGAGGAAAGGGAGCTTACCACCTCCACCAAGAGCACTAAAGGCTGCTTGGGGGAGAAAATGAGAGTACTCGAGCCTCTGTTGCAATGGTGTTTGTCCCCAACTTTCTCTACCGAAGTGATGGAGTGATGTATTTGTTGGAATGAGGTGCAAGAATGCTGCTTGAAAGCTAGAAAGTGAGTGCAAGAGTATGGAGTTGAATGCTTGAAGTTGTGAAGAAGATTGTAGAAGATGAAATGCTTGTCGAAGGAGTGAATATGAAGGAGAATGAAGATAAATGACCATATTTGGGTCGGTCAGCCGAAGGGGGCGTTACAACTTGACTCCGAATGAGAAGTGTAACACCTTTGCAGGTACAGCCGTAGGAATCTACCAGGGATGTAAGCATGCCACACAGACATCTGTGCGCCATGTGGACGTCTTCGCACCGCACAAGCGTCTGCGACAGAAATGCCTCCACTAATGCTCAAAACAGGCACCAAGTGGGATGCAAGCAACAAGCTTATGTGGAATTAAGCCTTTGAACTTGGTTTTCTAAAGTGGAGAAGGAAAAAAGGGGAATTTGCATAAGGGGTGCAAATTCTCTCCTATAGACACCTGTATTTAGTGCAGAAGCTTCACGCCTCCTAAAGCATCCTTCTCAATCCACCTACCCTTGTTTTCTTCAATTTTGTTTCCTCAAATATATCAACCACCTGGAAGGAAGACAAGTGTTAGTGATAGATTAAATTAGAAAATTAAAGAAATTTGGTGCTACAAAGATTTTTTTTTATTCCAAATTTCACCAATATACAATTTATATGTTGTGGTGAGTGTAAAATGCCAGCTTGCACAAACAATAAACAAACATATTAAACTATACATTGGGAATTTAATTTCCAATTTAATCTATCACTAACACTAGTAGTATATATCAACAATTGTATCTATCATTTTTCCATTCTATAGGAACTGTGAGGCACTGAAAAATTTATTCGAATATATAAAAAAATCATCTCTCCTAACATATGAAAGAGGCCATAACTCACAATAATCAATAAGCGCATAGAAGACAAAACAAGAAGGATACCACGTACCAATATTAGACTTTTGTTTATATCTTGTGTCTCTCAATGAACATCTAAATGACATATCAGTATCCTAACCATTGTTCAATGATATTGTAAATTGAACCATTACTTATACAGACGACTAAAAAAATACAGATCATTGCAAGAACAAAGGTTAACAAGTCAACAAAAGCCTTGCTGATCACCTTCACTGACCAAAAAATAGTAGCTAATCTGTCGACAAAACACACCTATGTACATACAAAAATGAATAAAATTGTACACAAAAAAATACATAGAAACATACATAACATGAAAAGAAGGCAGAATAGTATGTCAATGTAGAAAAGAGAATCAGTTGTCCAAATGGAGACACATGAGAGTCCTATGTGAAAAGGTAGAAATTTTTTGTAAACAACTTATAAAAATTAAAACATCTACATTCTCTAATTAGAAAGACACTCTCAAAGCTGAGAAAATTGTTTGGGTTGCAGGTTTCATAACACATACTATTTTCCAACATGCAAGTATATATAGACAACATTCTTCTAATGAAAACCTTAAAGTTTGTAGATAGTAACAATGTACTAAAGATCATTCACCTTAACAATTTATAGCAACTCTTACTTACAGAAAAAATTGAAATTCAATTTCATCATATCATTAAAAAAGAAATGCACAATATAATTTACAGGTTGGAAAACACAATGTGGTTTTCCATTTATTTCATTTTGTACATTCAAAGTTACATGGTTGAGAGCACGGGCAGGAATGTCTTGAAAAGATTTTGTTAATTAGGTAGTAGGAATGCAATAAAAGGAAATGTTTTATAAACACCCATTTTTTTCCAACAACCATGAAAACTCTAAATGATTGCACATTGGAAAACACCATGGGAGGTGAGTGCATGATTTATGAAACCTCCAACCTACACAATGTTGTAAAACCCTCTACAGACACAACTAATCTCCTGAAAAAATGCACCTATTTACATACAAAAATGCATAAAACATACATAACAACATACATGAAAACATACATAACATGAGAGTAGACGTAGAGTGTTGTCACAATATTGGTTTACAATTTCTGAGAGGAACGAATTTTAGCTGAAATCACATATTTTTAGAAAATATAATGATTTAAGCCTTAAAAAGTTCCATTTTAAGGATTCCAATTGAAGAGGGTTTGATCAAATCACCTTAGATCAAACCCCCTTGGATAAAACCTCGCTAGTTTTAAACCATACCTATAAATGCGTCTCCTTTACACCTATCAAAATGCTGATAAAAAATCACTTTTGATTTAGCTTTTGGGGGATCAAATGAATTCATTTAAAATTTATTTCAAATGATTATGGTATTCCTCAGAACAATCTATCCAATGAATATAATTTTAATATGTTTTGGTTTTGTTATGTATTTGTTTTTTAAGTTTTATTAAACATAGGTTTTCATCGAAAATGAATTTCTTTGTTCTTCACATGTGGAAAAATAGAAGATTATCAAAAAAAAAAATTGAAAAATATGAGTGCACCAGGTATTGAAGTCCTTGATCCAACAAAAAAAATTAAATTAAATTTTGACATATACAAAATAGTTACGCGTTATACGGTCGTGCTGTGTCTAAATTGTAATTTGTTTGACTTTGAAACTTGATTAAGGAAAAAATATTCAATAAAAAACTATCTAACCAAGTGGAAGCACTGGATATCAGAGTTACAAATCTAAATTTGAAAGAATTAGAATTTTATCCTTCATGGAAAAAAAATTATGCGTTATACGGTGTGCGTCACTTTTTAAAAATGTTGTTTTCTGAAAAAAATTAATTTTCATGGGAGATGGAAAAAGAAGTGCAATTTGATTCCAAAAATTTTGAAAAACATATTTTTAGAATCTACAAATTTTTTTTGATGAGACTCTAGTTTGCACCATCTTCAAATTCCTCACGGTTTAGCCGCTATAGGTGCCCGAATGTGAATATTTAGTTGAAAATAATAATTTCAGTGTCCAGTTTGGCCAAAAATTGTAAACCACTATTATGGGATCACCCCGTAGTGTGGGACCCGCCAAACAGATGATAGAAGTGACATAACTGATAGACGGAAGGAAACATCACAACAGGGAAAGCGAGGAGGTGTCTAGTCGCATCGAATTACGCTGGAATTTTTTTGCCTTGTGCGGAAAGCTATTCGTTCACTACGGGAAGGAAGAGCATTGATGTGATATGCGTTTTAGATTGCAGCAAGTATTGTTCTTGGAAAACACTGTGTTTTAGGTTTTCTCATTTTGTAGGTTGAAAGTGAATCGTTGGAGAGCAAGGGGCGTTGCAAGTGGGGGAGATGACCAAGCGAGTTGAGGTGAGGGGTTTCTAACCAACTATATGTACGTAGGTGCGTCACCTCGGTTTTCTCGGCTTACCAATTGAGTTGTTACATCTAGAGGGTTTTACAACACTGTGTGGGTTGCAGATTTCTTAAAACTCAATTTTTTCCAATCCCATTACATTCTTACTCTCTAATTCACAAAAGACTCTCAAGAAAATCACAAAACATACCAAATTGAGATGAGGATTGAGTAACCAATTGGGTTGTTACTTGTAAAGGGTCTTAAAACATTATGCGGATTGAAAATTTCAAAAAACCAGTGTTTTGCAACCTAGAATTTTACAAAATAGTATGAATGCAATTTAGATAGTACAAACAATTGGAGTATGAGTTTTCATTTTCAGATATTTTTTTCTATCACGGGAATTCGAGGTAGAATGACGTGTGCATTTTTTAGTTTGGAGAAAGAAGGGGGAAAACATTCTATGTTTCATGTTTGCACATTGAAAGCTGATGGTTGGAGTGCACATGTAGGAGTTGGAGGAAAAAACCAATATTTTGAAACCTGGAATTTAACAAAACGGTATGAATGTAATTTAGATAGTACAAATGTAATGAAAGGCACCTTATAACAAGACTTATGTAGAATAAAAATTGTGTTTCTATTTCTAAATATGATCCAAATATACATGCATAGTATGATTGTAGGTTGGAAAACACAGTGGGAGGTGAGGTGACAACATGATTTACAAAACCTCCAACACACAAAATGTTGTAAAACCCTCTACACACTGAAGCCAAATACCTTACTGGTTGTCTAGAAAATGGTGCCTATCACCACACTCCTATGGTCTAAATAACACAAAGCTTTTCAATACATACATACTATTTTGGAAAATTCTAGGATGCAAAACACTGTGTTTTACAAAACCTGCAACCCACGTAATGTTTCAAAACCATTTAGACACCAGTATTTGAGGGACATTTAGGCGCATTTTTTCTATTGTTTTATGTGAATGCCTACAACTTCATTTCCATTTTCCTCAGTCATCCATCCCTCCCCAGCCTACAACTCCATTTCCCTCAGCCTACAACTCCATTTTCATCACCCACGCCTCCTTCCTCCCCACCCACCAAACTAGAAAATGCAATTATGGAAAATGGTGATGTTAGGTGCGTTTGTCTAGATTTTTGAATTTCCCGCCAAATTCGTGCATCCTTTTCTGGTGACGCCACCTAACGACACGTGGCTACCCATCCGTCAAGACTTTTCCTCGATGCTTTTTGTCCACTGCATCGAATGGGGTATGGGGGTACGATATCATGTTACATACATAGGTGCTTTTTGTCTAGGAGTTAACTTCTCCCCTAATAGAATAATATACCAGTATTAGAGGTCAATTCATATAATATACCACTATTAGAGGGAACAACTGATAGAAGACAATGTATTTTCCAACACTGCAAATAATGTGAGCATTTTATTTAAACACAATAATGGAAGGTGTGATTTTGAAGACATTCATACTATTTTTTAACATTCAATGTTGCAAAATTGTACATGTTAAGAAGCAAGAAACTCACTGTGATACAACCCTTTACATTTATACAAGGAGATTCAAATAACTGAAACCCAACATTGTGTTTTCAAAATTGCAATCACTTTCTACAATTTTTCTTTTCAATCATGCAAAATTTAAACACAACAATGCAAGGTGTGATTTTGAAGACATTCATACTATTTTGTAACATTCCATGTTGCAAAACTGTATGTGTCAAGAAGCAAGACAGTGTGTTTTCAACACTGCAAATAATGTGGGCATTTTATTTAAACACAATAATGGAAGGTGTGATTTTGAAGACATTCATACTGTTTTGTAACATTCAATGTTGCAAAACCATACGTTTTAAGAAGCAAGCAACCCACCGTGAGAGAACCCTTTACATTTAAACAAGGAGATTCAAATAATTGAAATGCAACATTGTGTTTTCCAAATTGCAATTACTTTCTGCACTCTTTTTTTTCAATCATGTGAAATTTAAACACAACAATGCAAGGTGCAATTTTGAAGACATTCATACTGTTTTGTAACATTCCATGTTTCAAAAATTTAGGTGTTAAGAAGCAAGACAACATGTTTTCCAAAATTGCAAATAATGTGGGAATTTTATTTAAACACAACAATGGAAGGTGTAATTTTGAAGACATTCATATTGTCTTGTAACATTCCATGTTGCAAAATCGTAGGTGTCAAGAAGCAAGATAGTGTGTTTTCCAACATTGCAAATAATGCAGGCATTTTATTTAAACACAACAATGGAAGGTGTGATTTTGAATACATTCATACTATCTTGTAACTTTCCATGTTGCAAAACCGTAGGTGTCAAGAAGCAAGACAATGTGTTTTCCAACACTACAAATAATGCGGGTATTTTATTTAAACACAACAATGGAAGGTGTGATTTTGAAGACATTCAAACCGTTTTGTAACATTCAATGTTGCAAGTAGTGAGACAACCATTACACTTAAACAAGGAGATTCAAATAATTGAAACCCAACATCATGTTTTCCAAATTGCATATATTTTGTGCACTTATTCTTTTCAATCATGCAAAATTTAACATAACAATGGAAGGTGTGATTTTGAAGACATTCATACTATTTTGTAACATTCCATGTTGCAAAACCGTACGTGTCAAGAAGCAAGACAGTGTGTTTTCCAACACTGCAAATAATGCGTGCATTTTATTTAAACACAACAATGGAAGGTGTGATTTTGAAGAAATTCATACCATTTTGTAACATTCAATGTTGCAAACAGTGAGACAACCATTTACATTTAAACAAGGAGATTCAAATAATTGAAACCCAACATTGTGTTTTCCAAATTGCATATATTTTGTGCACTTTTTTTTTTCAATCATGTGAAATTTAAACAAAATAATGGAAGGTGTGATTTTGAAGACATTCATATTATTTTGTAACATTCCATGTTGCAGAACTGTACATGTCAAGAAGCAAGACAATGTGTTTTCCAACACTGCAAATAATGTGTGCATTTTATTTAAACACAACAATGGAAGGTGTGATTTTGAAGACATTCATACGGTTTTGTAATGTTCAATGTTGCAAGTAGTGATAACCATTTACATTTAAACAAGGAGATTCAAATAACTGAAACCCAACATTGTGTTTTCCAAATTGCATATATTTTGTGCACTTTTTCTTTTCAATCATGTGAAATTTAAACACAACAATGGAAGGTGTGATTTTGAAGACATTCATACTATTTTGTAACATTCCATGTTGCAAAACCGTACGTGTTAAGAAGCAAGAAGCCCACTGTTATACAACCCTTTACATTTAAACTAAGAGGAGACAATGTGTTTTCCAACACTACAAATAATGCAAGCATTTTATTTGTTCGAATCAGATGAAGAAAGTTAAATACCATTTTGATAGTAAAAGAGTTGTTCAAAACGAGAATGTCAATGGGAAAATAAAAGATTTTGTTTGCGTGTATGGTTTTGGGCTTGGGTTAAAATAAAATATTTTGTTTGCGTCTACGATTTTGAGCTTGGGTTTCCATTCCAAGTTCTCATTTTGAAAACCCACCGGCTCATAATGTTTTTTCAAATCTACAACCCACATAATGTTTTTTCAAAACCCATCTTCACAACACAAAAACCCACTTTATTTCTTCACAGTCAAATTTCAAAACCCTCAAGTAAAAAAAATTCTCGAACAACCACGCTGAAAACCCTATACGCAAACAAAACATTTCATTTTATTTTCACAGAAAACCATTTAACAACAAACCCATCAAACCCTACACACAGACAAAACATTTTATTTTCATTTCACAGAAAACCCATTTAACAGTCATGCTTCATAGTTCATTGCTTCATAGAAACCCATTTAATAGTTGTGCTTCACAGTCCCTACAAAATGGAAAATGGCATATAAAATTACATATACATACCTCATTTGATCGCCTGCAACTCCATTTTCCTCGGCCGCATGTCCCTCCCCAACTTGCAACTCCATTTTCCTCGGTCATGCGTTGTTCGTCCCTAGCCTGCAACTCCATTTTCCTTGGCTGTGCCTCCCTCCCCAGCCTGCAACTCCATTTTCATTGCTCGTAGCTTCTTTCTCCCCACCCACCAAACTGGAAAATGCAAATTTGGAAAGTGGCGATGGTTTGGTGCATTTTTGTCTAGCTCTTTGACTTTCCCACCCACCACATGTCCTTTTCTGGCAAATCCACCTAATGGCACGAGGCTAGTCATCTGTCAAGAATTTTTGCTCAGTGTTTTTTGTCCACCGTGTGGCATGGGGTATGGGGGGTACATATAACATATAATATATGTTTATACATAGGTGCTTTTTGTCTAGGAGTTAGCTTTTTCCTATTTTGTCTAGCAATCATTGTTCAATTTATTTAAGAATTATTTGTAGAGCTAGTGGCCTATATATATATATATATTTTTAAGCAATCGTTTTAAATTTACATTTATTGTATTAATAATAATTTGCATAGGAAAAAAAATTTAAAAGAGAATGAAATTTTTGTAGCCTCATGATATTTTTGTCAATATACAGTTGCTATTTATTTTCAGTCTGGCTTTTTTTTCCACAACTTATTAAAAAAAATATATATTTTTTTTCCCAAAATTTCAAATTTGCATGGAAACACTACAATTATTTAAATTTAAATAGAAAACACATTTAAATAGTGACATTGGGACATGAAGTTATAGTCTATAATACCAGCTGAATTGTGTTTCTTGTGACCTCTCTTTTAAGAACAAAAAATTTCCACCATTAAACCAACTCAGAAATATCACTTAAATTACATAAAAAGAAGGCAGTCAACATATTGTGGGAACAAAATATCAATCATAATAGAAGCCCAATGATGACGTGGTAGGGTTGAAGTGAAGAAAATTATCCTCCACCTAACGTGCCCCGATGACAATGATTGTGATGGATCTCCACCACCGTCAACAAATCCCAAACACATCACCTCGTTGTTGACCTGGACCATCGAGTTGGCACCACAAATCCTCCACTTGACATTGTTTTGCAGCCACACCAGTAGTTTTGAAGCACACATCAAACGACCCTACATTAGCGGTGGCTCAGGTGAAGTTCATTTTTTCTTGTAACATCAATGAAGACCTTGACGAATGAATGATGGATTTTAATGTCGTCCATGAGAAAGTTGTATATTGTGGTGGAGAGCAGCATGTACGCGAACAAAGTGTCCAGCTTGACACCACCACGTCCACGCAAGCCGATCTAGAGGCTCGACTTGTTGAATGCCATGTAGGTCGATGTAGTAGTCATCTGTGTAGAAGTTGTTCTCCAGCAGGGGCATCGTGATGAGCCTCGTGGAAAAATTCCTACCAGGTGGCGACAGAAAGACATATGGCTTGTTTTTGAAGAAGAGCAGACCGGGTGCCTTGGCAGTCGAAGGCAGGAAAATGGCGAACTCCTGTGAGATGCCAAGGGATGTCACTAGCTAAGCTGGCAGTGCTAGTGTGGAAGTCATCATGTCGGTGAGCCCCGTTGCCTAGCTAGGGTAGTCCCGAAAGATGGTTGTTTCTTCGGTGCAGGCGAAGACCACGCGGGCGGCCTTAATGTACTAACTGAGGTTTGAACTAGAGGTAGCACACGCCACCAACATGTCGTGTGCTAGCTCATAGCTGGGTGTACTTGGAACTACACACGTGTCGTTGTGGCAGTCGGGGGTCGTTGGGGAATAACAGATGTTGCAACTGGAATATTCATGAGTTGCAGAGGGTGTTTGTGCAGGGCACAGGAGAGTAGATGGAAATGAAATGAAATGAAATATTTTAATGACGTCCACGATACTAAACAGTCTATGGGACCGAGACAAACAACTTTATTTTTCTTCAAACTCTTTTCCAAGTCGGATCTCCTGCTATTAATTTTGACTAGAAGGTTGGTCATCAGGGTGATCTTATCCTCCTCAAATAACTGTTGCATATTGTCCACACCCAAACTATTTGCATACTGATTACAAATATCTTCATAAGTTGTCAATTCCATGACGAAGTGCCGTTCTTTCTCCACCACTCCCTTATTATAGAATATGCATGTTTTTTTGTCCCATTTTTCCTTAGGTATCTTCCACCTACCAATCTCACTCTTAAGATGGTGTGATCCTGTCCTCAATTGTGCAACTAACATCCTCGCTTTCCCTTTAATAGCTGCACCTAAATAGGTTTTTTCACCATGATCCTTTGTTAGGTTAAACTCTTTGATGTAGTATTTCTTTTTCACCCAATCTGATTTAACCACATGGAAGTCCTAAATTTTTCCCTCACATAGCTTTGTATTTCACTATTGGTGCTAGGACGTTCATGTAATTTGATTTCCCACTTGTTCAACCACTTGTTCTACTTCATCCAAGTTTTCTTTCTTCGATCTAACGTCTCCTCTATAACCGTTTTGGGCCACCAGTGGTTATCCATGGTTTTGACCTTCTTTAGATAACTTATCAACTAGGTTATTGCTGATACTTCCAAAGGAAAAGCCCTTGCTTCAGCTAAAAAAAATTCATATAGTACTGTGGCTTTAACTTTGAGATTGCTTTTTATTAGGTGTTTCTGGATTCTTTCTATTTGTCTCCAACTTCACTTTAACGTATTGCTTCCCCACACTTCACACCCATAAAGTACAACCAGTGTGACAAGTAAACCAAAAAGGGTTTTCTTGGTTTTCCAATCCCAAAGTTTAGCTTTTCTACATCTATTTTGAAGCAAGTAAGAGGTTTTCCAACCTCCCTATATCCTTTTCACTCTGCAAGTCTCCCAACTGATCTTATAGTGAAATCCAATCCCAAGATATTTGTATTCTTTCATAGCTTTGTTGAACAACAAAAGGTGGAGTAGTCAATGGTGAGATCGAGGATT
The DNA here is from genome assembly GCA_007258455.2 of Sequoia sempervirens. NCBI lineage: Eukaryota > Viridiplantae > Streptophyta > Pinopsida > Cupressales > Cupressaceae > Sequoia > Sequoia sempervirens. The sequence continues at coordinate 50,657 of VDFB02129627.1, read as the reverse complement.
AAATGCTACTTCTACATAGGGGTTTTCTGCAGATTTTTGATGGTGTAGCGTAGGGTTTTGACATCCTTTGTAATAGATGCCACAAGAGCTTTTGGGGACACAACATTTACTGACAGTTGATAGAAAATAGAGAGAATGGCGGCAGCTGACAGTAGAAGATGCAAACGAGCCATTTATGTATATGGATAAGGATAGCAATGGGATTGATATTTTAGCTTTGGATTGTAACAAGCTTTACTTGGACATCAACGGGATTAATGGCTATCACTATTGACTATGAAATGATATATGAAGACGAAATGATATATGAAGACCACTTTTATATTTACAAGTCAATTTTTTGTGTGATCTAGACGAATAGTTTGTTAAATGAATTTTTTGGGGAGGGTTTCAAAATGACAATATGTTAAAATATTTCCTATATGTGGGCTATGGCGTCCACCTACAAGGGGCTAGTCTCACACCAGGTACCCAAGGTATGGGATGCTGCACCGCTGGGCTGAGTCGCAGGGACACCTCTGCTACATAAAAAAAAAATCTTTTCAGTTAAAAAGGATATTCAATTCATCCAATTTTTTAATGGTGTGAGAATTTGACACTCAGTAAAATTTTATTATTAATAGATCCATTCAAAACCATTCAACTTCACCTATAAATCAAGGACTCATTGGCAAGTCAGATGATGATTATTATTATAATCTATTTTCATTAACTCGTCTTTTATACAGGAATGGTATTTTGGTGAGGGGGAAAGTGCATAGGTAGACTATTTTTCCCTTAGTTTTGATTTTTTTTAAGTTTATTTCTTTTATAAGCTACTACTAATTTTGAATCTAGCCCTCTTTCAACCCATTTCACTTTATCAACTGGTTTAGATTAGTTGTTATTTCAGTCAACATTTCAACTACTTTGAATTGCATTGTAGGTGTAGATTTGTTCTCTTAACTAAAACATATGTGTGGTTATAAACTTTCATTCAAATATTATATCCCACTTTTTTGAGTTGACCTTTTAAGCAATAAAATTTTTGTGTGTTGACTTGTGTACCAAATAATTTGAATTAAGCTCCTAGAGTCGAATATTTAACAAACCTTAGGACACTAGTTACTCATTGAAGAACCATTAAATTTCATTAGAAAGAATTATTCAGATCACAATACAAAGAATTTAGCATTGGATTGATACAATACATCATAGATACTACACTTGACATCATCTAGAGCATTTCATATTTTATCTCGTGTTTTCGAACTTGTATAATTGCCACTAGGGTTCCAATTGGCATCAAGGAAGCCAATATAGTTTTCATTAAATAATAACAAGCTCCTCAAGGTGCTTCTTAGCACCTTTAGATCCCTTAAACATACATCTTTCAAGGTACATAGATTACAAAATTTTGTGAACCAAATGACATAATCATGGCTTGTAGGATAGAGTTGTACCACTTAGAATTGAATTGTGTGGGTGTTCCAATTGAGACACAAAATAGAGTTAAAATACAAGTCTATAATAGTACCAACACCAAATATCTAATAGTATAAGATTAAACTAGTTATGATGCATTTACTATAGTAAAATATTCATCATCAACAACTCTTTGACAAATAGAGCTAAGTACCTTTAACCTCCTTATTTGATTTATCTATTATCAATCTCAACACATGCTTATATAATTCTAATTAGTGATTTATCATTTATCATTTAATCTAGAAGACAATCACAAATACAAAAAATTCTCAAAGAACAAAGGAAGTAGTGGCACAAGCATGAATACACCATACTTTTAAATGAGGATACATGGAAGGAATTACAAACTCATCAATTTTCTAGCAATTTCAAATTATTTGGGTGGTTTTTTTTAGGTCCCTTTAAGTAAGGTAAAGGATGCAATGAATTTGAGTATAATGTTGTTAAAATTTGTGTTAGAGGTGGGCAGTGGAAATGTGGTTCAAATTTTAATAGATAATGCAACAACATATGATGTAGTAGTAAGGAGATTGTTTCAAGAGAGGCACTCCACTATTTTTTATCCTTTATACTTTTCATTGCATTAAAATCTATTTTGGAGGACATAAGGAAAATTAATTTTCTCAATTTATAGAGAATTTGTGATTTCCTCAAATCTTTGAAAAATATGTTTGTGAGCCAAACATGGTTGGAATCGTCTTATTCAAAGAAGGTTGATGGAGATAGGGTCACAAAGATAGACTTTTATTATGTGTTTTCTAAGCAATGTATGAAGGTAATCAAGCTAACTTCAAATTTAAATTGTATCCTCTATTTTTTTATTTTTAATATTTATTTTAATTATAATTTTTTTTTTTGTAGGTGTTAGAGTTTTTAGAGAGGATTTTGCACTTGATTGACGATGAGCAAAACCTTATGGGTTGCATTTATGAGGCCAAGGTCATCCAAAACTATTATAAGAATAATTTTAAATTGTTTATCATTGCATAATCTATTATATTATCTTAATTTTTTTTTTCTTTCAATATTTTTTAATATAAAAAATAATAATAAATAAATAAACAAATATAATTACGTTAAGATGCATAACTACACTCGTAGCATGGAGCATAACTACACTCAACGTCGAATGTGAGTGTGTTAACAAAAACAAATTAAAATATATTAAGGTGTCCACAAATATTAAAATTAAAATATATTAAGGCGTCCACATATATTAAATTAATAATGAAAAACACATGAATGAATATGTGCCAACAAAAAAAAATGGAGAGCCAAAAAATAATTTCAATTTGAGAAAAAAGCTAAAAAGAAGGTGCAACAATAATTTTAGGAAGAAATTAAGTGATAATGGAAAAAAAATACAAGTTTAGAAATTTTAATAATTTTAAAATATTTTTATTGTTAAAAAAGAATAAATCTAAAATGTAATTAATAAATAAAATTTCTTTCTATGATTTGTATATGTTCTAAAAATTTTGTGATATGATTTTTTTGCTTAATGAATAAATCATACGATCATTAATAATTACCATTAGTAACTAAAAATATAAAAAATATTATATAGTTATTAATATATAAAAAGAATATAGTAAATAAATTATATGACCATTAATAAATATTAACATTGAAAAATAGTAGTATATGCTAATTTGTACAAGATACCATTTCGGATATAAATAAAAATATATAATGATTATAAAAAGGTAGTGAGCAAATTATAATTATTTATATACAATGAGGAAATTATATATTCAAGAGGATGTTATTAAATTCATATTAGAAATGTTTTACATTTATAAGAAAATAAATAAATAAGATTTTACAATATTTTTTAATTTTGTATTTATTTATAAATTATAATTTGATATAATTTCTTTGTAAGAAAAAAAGTATAATTTTAAAATTATGTTTTAATATTTTTAAATTATATAATTATAAATAATTTTAAAATAAAGAAAAAAAGTCGTATTATTTAGAATAAATTAATATATAAATCAGCTTATTACAAACTAATTAATAAATCATAAATAAAAAAGTTATGTATAGGATTAATAATATAATGATGTAAAGATTTTATGTATATTATTTTAAAATATATATATTTTTTTTAACAATTTTTGTAATCATTTTTAATTAGAAATATTAAATTTTCATAGTTTATTATACTATATCTTAAATACTTTTCAATTTGATTGCCTAAACTTTTTTCTATCCACATTTTGGAATCACATTCCATGATCCATCATCAAGATATAGAGAGCAAAAAAAAGAGAAAAATGATAATAGATCAGAAAGTGTGATCAACAAAATTTGATAAAAAAAAAATTATTCAATTGAAAACATTCAAAATTTACTTTTTTATTATTATAATTTCAACATTATTCAATAAATAAATATTTACTGCAGAATATAGATGATTTTGCATAGACTGAAATTGTTGAAAAATAAAATAAACTCATTCACCTCATTTTATTAACTTGATCTTTATTTTGGGAGGCCTGGGGATTTCATCCTTCATTTAGAGGAAGTGAAATTAAAGTTAGAGCAGGTGGTCTGCTGAAAGAGCAGGGAGGAGGAGAAGCCCAGTGATGACTTGGCAAGGTCAAAGTGCAGAAAATTGTCCTCCATCTGACGTGTCCCGATTACAATGGTCGTGAGGGGAACTTCATCCCTGTGAACAAACCCCAAACACATCACCTTCTCGCTGACCTGGACCATTGAGTTGGCCCCGAAGATCCTCCACGTGGCATTATTCTGCAGCACAAAGTCAATAGTTGGCACAGCGGGGCCCACGCGGGTGGACGCCACGCCAGCAGTGTTAAAGCATGTGTCAAATGGCACCACGTTGGCGGCAGCTCGGGTGACATTCATTTTACTTGCCACGTCAGTGAAAACCTTGACGAGAGAGTTGTATATTGAGGTGGAGAGCTGCGTGTAAGGGACCAGCGTGTCCAGCTTGACGCCACCATGTCCGCGCGAGTCAATCTGGAGGGTCGACTTGTTGAATGCCACGTCGACACCATTCACGTGGATGCCACGTAGGCTGATGTAGTAGTCGTCTGTGTAGAAGCTGTTCTTCAGCAGGGGCGTCGTGATGAGCCTCGTGGACAGATCCCTGCCAGGTGGCGGCAGAAAGACATACGGCTTGCTGCCGAAGAAGAGCGCGCCGGGTGCCTTGGCAGTCGAAGGCAGGCAAATGGCGAACTCCCGCGAGATTTTAAGGGATGCCGCCAGCTGAGATGGCAGTGCCAGCGCGGATGCCGTCATGCCGGCGAGCCCCGTTGCCTGGCTGGGGTAGTCCTGGAAGTTGGCTGTTTCTTCGGTGCAGGCAAAGGCCACGTTGCCGGCCTTAACGTACGGACCGGCGTTCGAACCAGAGATTGCGCGCACCGCCACCACGTCACGTGCCAGCTCATAGCCGGGCACACCCGGAACTACGCAAGTGCCGTTGTGGCAGCCTGGGGCCGTCGGGGAATAACAGATGCTGCAGCCGGAATATTCGTAGTACTTGCAGAGGGTTTCTGTGCAGGGTACGGCAGAGTAGGAGGAGGATTTGTATACTTTTGCTGAGCAGCGAAGGGTGGAGTAATCGCTGGTGAGATCGAGCATTAAATGCTGCTTCTGCACAGGGGTTTTCTGCAGGATTTCGACGGTGTAGCGCAGGGTATTGGCGTCCTTTGTAATAGGCGCTACAAGGGCTTTTGGGGACACAGCATTTACCGGCAATTGACAGACAATGGCGACAATGGCGGCAGCCAACAGTATAAAACTCAGACGAGCCATCTGTGTATCTGGATAAGGATAGCAGTGAGGGAATGAGATGGAAATGGTAATCCTATATATAGCTTTAGCTTTGGATTTTAGCAAGCTTCACTTGTCAGTCAACTGGTCTAATGGCCGTCACTATTGACTGCGAAATAATATCTGAAGACGAGTTTTATAATTGCACGTCACTTTTCTGTGTGATCAAAACGAACGTGCGCTGTCGGTTAAACGATTTTATTTTAAGGGTTTTATATAAATTCATATTAGTTATGGGATACCACAGTAGAGTTTTATGAGGAATTTTTGAAAGATAAAGGGGTTTCATTATATAAACATGGGTCAATGAGTTTGACTCGAAACTACGGTTGAATCCTGATAGCAATATCATAATTTGACATGCTGTGGAAAAATACCTCCTACTTATCAATAGATAAAGGGGTTTTCATTTTATCAAAGTTTTTTTATGATGTCTAATCTTGCATTCATCAAGATTTGATTCCTAGTGGATATATTTAGAACCATTCAACTTTATCGACAATCTAAGATCCTATTGACAATTTACACGATTTTTATTATTTTAACCCTAGATTATTTTTGTTAACTCATTTTCTTTTAAACATGAATGACAACTTCGTGAGAGAAAAAATGGCAAAAAGTGCATAGGTAGGCTACTTTGCTCTTAGTTTTGATTTATTTTAAGTTTTTTTTGTACATAAGCTACTACTAATTTTGAACCTAGCCCTCTTTCAACCTATTTCACTTTATCGACTTGTCTAGATTAGTTTTTACTTCAGTCAACATTTCAACTGTTTTTGTACTGCGAATTGCATCACAAGTGTAGATTTGTTTTCTCAACAGATACATGTTTGTGGTTATAAAATTTCATTCAAATATCTTATCTGACTTTTTTTTTAGTTGACTTTTTAAGTAATACAATTGTTGTAATGTTGACTTGTATAAATAATTTGAATTGAGCTCCTAGAGTTGTATATTTAAGGACAAGCCCTAGGACACTAGTTGTTAAGTGAAGAACCATTAGATTTCACTAGAAAGAATCATTTAGATCATAATACAAAGCATTTAGCATTGTATTGGTATAATGGATCATATATACTACACTTGACATCATCTAGAGCATTCCATATTTTGTCTTTTGTGCTTTCAAACTTCTAAAATTGCCACTAGGGGTTTGATTGACATCTAGGAAGTCAAAATAGTTTCCATTAAATAATAACAAGCTCGTCAAGGTGCTTCTTAGCATCTTTAGGTCACTTAAGCATAAATATTTCAAAGTAAATACATTATAGAAGTTTGTGAAGTAGATGACATAATCATGGCTACTAGGATAGATTTGTGTCATTTAGAATTGAATCGTGTCAGTGTTCCCATTGAGACACAAAATAAAATTCATAGATAATAGAGGATATATTGATAGATTAGATTTGGATGTGCCACGAACCCTCTAAAATGAGTTTTCTAAGCTCAAGGGAGAGCTCTTGCACTAATTTGTGGTAGATAATAGAGGATATATTGATAGATTAGATTTGGATGTGCCACAACACAAATTGGGTAACAAAATATAAGATTTTGGGGCAAGAATACATGATATAGTAAATGAAACCCTAAAAAATTTCCTTGTTTTGTTCTTCTTTTAACAAACAAGAACAAGAGAGAGCTTGTGGTTCTAAAGTCTACAAGCAATGGAAATAATTACAAGCTGAAATATGAGGTGAAATACTCTAGGAAGCATATGTATCTATCATGAATGTCAAGTGAATTTGAAAGCTAGCCCCTATAGGATCATACAACCTAAGTAGATGGGGAAATTCTTTTGTTTCATGGTCACATGGCCATAAACAAATCGTTAGGTCATGGTCATTGTCACATGGATTAGTTATGATCTAGAAAAAGTGCACGATAAAGTTGTTTTACTTGTCTGTGTCTTTGTATAGAGAAGTTGGGAGAATGGGGAAAGTGTCACTTGGGACCTCATTAACATTAACTCAATCTAATGTGTAATTTCGTGTGTATTTCATAGTCATATGTAATTTGGTTTTGTATATTGTATGCATATGTAATTGAAAAGGTACCCCACATGTTACCAAGTTTCCAAGCCAAAAAAAATACAAACAAAAATTTGTTACTTCCACTTCTATGCAAGTTTTTATTTCACCTCCCCATAATGCTACTCTATATTATTTAAATAGAAACACCATGGTCTCATTTCTCATAAATAATTCTATTGTGATTCACCTCTAAAAATTTCCTTACCTGTCATTGAAGCTTTGTTAGATAATGATGACAATGAGATGTTGAAAGGTGAAGAACTATTTTGGAATTATTATGAGGTAAAAACTTGATGGGTCCATAACCATTTTATATATTCAAAACCCACATAATTTTTTTATCTATTCAACATTACCCCTATAGAATGGGTTTATGATTAAAAAAAATCATATGTTTGAAATGGTGAAAATTGCTACTCATGTCATTTTCTTGTATATTTTGGACCCACTTTGATCATACTATATTTGAACACAATAATAAGCTTATAAGAAGAATATTATTGCATGAATTTGGTTCATGTATCTCAATCCCATCACACTGATTCTCATAAAAAAAATTAATAAAAGGGGTAATTTTTTTATTGAACTAGTAAATCAGTACAAGGCCAAGAAATACAACAAGCCCACCAAGGGGAAAAGGGACAAAATAGAACCATCAAGAAACCCCCAAGAAGCATCTCATATCCTCCATAACAAGCTCCTCCAGTAACCATGAAAGATCCATTGAAAGTCTTCCCTAATCTTCCACACTCCAAGTCCCCATTTGCTTAGAAGCCCATTTGGCCAAACAATCAGTTGCCTTATTGCACCATCCCACTATCACCTATTCAACATATCAATCATAATATGAGAATCCGACTCACAAATTATCCTTCTCCAACCAAGGGCATAGGCTCGTTTCAAAGCCAAAAGAATAGCCAAAGCCTCCATGAATTTGTTAGTTTGTTGACCTATATACATCAAAAAGAAGAACACAACCACTCTAGAACTATTTCTTCCAATATCGCCAACCCTCGCATGCCTAGGATTACCTCTAGAACAACCATAAGTGTTGATTCACAACACCCCATGAGGAGGGGGCATCCAACATCCAATTCTTTGAATCTTCCCTTTGGCTAACTACCCTAGTCTAGGTTGCACCTAAATCTTCTTGACCTAAAAAATCCTATGGATTCGTTCCAACCAGATTTTCCAAATGATCAGATTGGGCCCATTTTTCCAAGCAATTTGAAGAAAAGAGGTCTTAGTTGGAGGGTTCCCCAACCCACCCCATAATTCTACCAAAGAGAAGAGATGATTGTATGGTTGTTTCCAAACTCTCCAATAGGATGAACCCATATCAACCTGGCAAAGGGACACTAAAAGAATAAATGTGGAGTACACAATTGACTACTAAATAATGTTTGAAGACGAGTTTTATATTCACATGTAAGTTTTATGTGTGATCTAGATAAGTGTGTGCACTCAGTTAAATGATAAATAAGGAAAATGAGATGAAAAATAATCTACAATTAAAATAATAAAAATTATGTGACTTGTCAATGGGACCTTGGTTTATTGGTGTCCAGTTATATGGTTTTGAATGAGTCCATTAGAAATCAAATACTACTTAGTGCAAGCTTTGAACAACATAAAATATTTTTGATAGAATAGATACTCCTTCACTAAAGAGGTTTCAACATAAAACTTTGTGTTAGTCATATAGAATGGAAAATTATCACATCTAGGTTTGATAGAAAATCCTAGCAATGGCTATCCAACCCCACAAATGCACTGGGGCATGGATGCCCGCCCCATCCATGCATCATCCATTACTGATATCTATTCATACTTGTCAATGTCATGCCTTGTCAAGTCAACCATTGTGCCGCCATCAAACTCCCATTTTTCCTAGCAACGGGTTTTGTATTTAATGAAATATATGATTTGTTTTTTTTGGCGTTCTTGTATTCATCACATATCTTTATGAGGATTTATTGTTACCAATTATCCAAACTAGTTAAATATAATGAAATTTCCTACAAGCTACATAGTTGATGTCAACTTCTTCTGTGAACAATTACTATTTTAGTAATTATTAAAAGTCAACTATATTATTTTATTATTACTTTTAAAAAGTTAAAAAAAATTTTAACATTGTCACTTGCGAACAATCTGTGAACAATTAAAGTTAATTATATTTATGCACTAGGGTGTAAAGACCAAGATGACAATGTATCTCATGCATACAATGACTCGACAAACAAAAGGATGTATCAACATCTTAGAAGGCCTTGAAAAGGCTTTGGTGGGTACAATGGTGAAACATACCGACAATAAAAAGAATTCCCCAAGACATCACAAGGTTGTGAAGGGCCTTTAGTGGGTACAATGATGGGACAACCAAGAAAGCACACCACAAAAAATAATAATACCAAGCTGCCCTTGTATTTACCAACCAAATCTCACCATGATATGGATGATCCTAGTAGCCTTGAAGAGGTGCAATATGAGGCAACAAAAGATAAGCAAAGAATCTAAATATAATAGTCAATTGACATACACCATGATTACCTTTTTCCAATAGGATGGGGAATAATATTATTCTTTATGTGGGTAGAGACACATCCCACGAAGGTGAAGGATGGGAGGACCAATGTGGTTTTAATAGAAAAGTAGGTAACAACGTATGTTATTGAGGTCACTAAAGGATACTACTACATGTAAGGCATAATAAGTCACATAGGTGAAGGTGTGGGATCCTAGTTTACAATGACATGTGGAGAAGTGAGAGATGTAGTGCAAATGGAGGTGTGGTCATTTGTATGGGTGGTTTCAATAATAGTTGATAGAAAGAATTCTTTATATTAAATTTTGAGGACCACAGAAGGAAAATGCGTGAAGCTTAGGAATGGGAAAGGATTCATTGAAGACACAAAATGAAAACATGGGAATAATTAGAATATTGTTGTAATCATGGGGTGGCATGGACTTGCCCCCAATGTTTAGGGTGAGATGAGGTGGTAGGTGGGGTAGTTATACGTAAGTGGGGTGGATTAAGGGATACAAACATAAGTGTGTGGATGATGACATTAGAGGACCTAATGGATAATGAGTTTTACCTTATACACATGACACCATGTAAGTAGGTTTTCACCTTGGTACATAACCTAGACACCACAAAAAGTGGTTTTCACCATGAGATGAATTATTTCTCTTAACATTTTTTATGATTTTTGTGACACTTTTTTTATTTTGGATTTTTGACTTTAGAAGTGGATTATTCCAAAAACTAAGCATGGAACCATTTGAGATGGACGATGTTGAGTGGTTCATCCAAGGCATGATCTCTAGATTAGCTAGTTAATAGGCACTCGATGCATACTTGGTAGTGACTACATAAGGACCTAGTCAATTAGGGTCAAATTTTACCTTCTTTGCTTTGCCTTGAAGATTCTTTTAGGTTTCTTTGAGTAATTTAGATCACCAATTTTGAATTATGTAGCCTTGATTTCTTTATTATAGCTCTTGCAAAGACGATGTTGATAAACTTGTAGGTGATTGAAAGCATTGAGGTGCCTTTCATCTAGGAGCTCTACTTTATGTAATTGTGTAACTTGATACTCCTCATCATCAATAAGGTTTTGCAAAGAAATATTTAATGATGGGAGTTCAGCCTCGATCGACAAGATAGCTTTGGCACTAAAGATCAAGGAATAAGGAGTGTTGTCAATAGGTGTGCGAATACTAGTATGGTATGCCCAAAGGGTGGGATTGAGATGGATATGATAGTCATGACCAATGTCATTGACAACTTTATTAAGGATTTTGAGTAAGGTTTTATTAGTTGTTATAACTTGACCCTTATTTTAAGAGCAGTGTGGAGTGGACCAACTACGTTGGATATGAAAACATTTACAAAAGTTGTGAAACCTCATAATTTTTGAAAGATCTACCATTGTCATTCACAATAATAAATCAGATACCATAATGACAAATGATGTGATAAAAAATGAATTTGGATATTTAGATGGATATTCAGATTCAGATTTTCAATGAATGCAATTTTGCTTTACAGCTCATGCTCTTCTGTAGTTATCACCGTCATATTAGATACGCGTGTTTAAATTGTTTTGACTATATCAAGCGAAATCAGATCTGCTTTTCGGGACGCCATATTTGACTGAGACCTTCTACTATTATCCTATTTATATCCTCCGCCTTTTTCTTCTTATCTTCATCACAAACACACTTGTGCAGAGAAAAAGCTTAGCCAACAGCAATGGCTTCCAAAGTTGTAATGGCTTTTACAGTCTGTGTTTTTGCTGTCTTCTTCCTCCAGTCTTCAACTTCAGCCACTGCTACGGATGCTCTTTTTGGGGAGAACAAAGCCCAAGAAGGTAATAATTTCCTTAAAGCTTGAGAGTTTTTTCAATACTCTGTTTACAATATACCTAAATTCTGACTATTGATTGAATGGCAGGGCCAGTGGTACCAGATCTGCAAAAGCACTATGTGAGAGATTGCAAACGGTGCTGTTATTTGGATGAGTATGGCTGCTTATCATGCTGTGGAAAGGGCCAACAGCTCTGAATCCTGTCATAAACTGCCCTGAGGAAAATGATGTAATATGAGCATTAGTATGCTATGTGTGCTTATTCAACAATAAAACAAATATTATGCAATCAATGCAATTATAATTATGTGTTATGAGTTCTTATTCATGACAAGTGTCATGGTGGCATAGACATTTGAAATATTGTAATAATAAAATTTGTGATATTCAAGATTCAAGTGTGTAAGTGTTACGAGTCAAACTCATTGATCCATGTTTCATGAGTAGTGGTTCACAAGAACCCATTTTTCATGATAATGAATGGTCCACTTAGCACTCATTGCATCTAATTGATGTTCACAGAGGTGAAACACTGGGCCTTCCCGGGAGGTCACCCATCCCAGTACTACTCTAGCTCAAGCGTACTTAACCATAGAGTTTTCCCCAAGGTAAAGCCCACTTAGCTTGCAACCCCATTTGTAAAACCTTCAGCAAGTGTTGTGCCTTATGAATCATTTATAGTAAAATTTATTTTATAATAGAATTTGTCTTGTTTGTAATTTTCTATTATTAGTTGTTTAATTTCTAAATTGTTCTTTAAATATTTTTTTGAAAAAATTTAAATGAATATTATCTTGAATTTGAAGACTATTTATTTGAGTTTTAGGTTGCTTATTTTTTAAATAAAAATGATAGCCATTATAATTATAATATGACATTTACTAAAATTACATAAATTTCAAAAATGAGATGTAGATTCAATCATGTTAATAGCATACATAATATAGTAATATTATAATAAATATTAACAATATAATTAATGAATAAATATTAATATTTAAATTGAATTATTGATTTTAATAATTATTATAAATACAATTATAAAGTATTTATATTAGTATAATAACATTATATAGATAAATAAATTGAAATTCAAAATTTAATAGATTTTAAATAATTAAAAGTTGTAGTGTTTATGTTAAAATAGATTTGTATTTTAGAAATGTGAATATTATAAAAAACAGATAAAAATTAATTCATTCATTTGAAAAGGGTTATAATTTAAATTAGATCTTTTTGAGAAACCAATGCAACCAATTCACATACAAAATGTCCACAATCTTGTGCATCTTAACATAATATTACAAATATGCAAAAAAAATAAACATCTAATTGTATTTGCATCTTCCCTACATTTTTTATTCCAATTTGTAACATGTGATTTGCTATCACCTAATTTTTGCATGCTACATTCTCTTTGTCAATTTTTTTTTTGTTGCAGGAATTATCACCTTTTAATTTTTACCTTGACTGCACTTCCAATAGTAAACCATTTACCCACAATATATGATTACAAATAAATTTATGATTCTCATAGCATCATACCTATCCCGATAGGAGTAGTCATTTGACACACCTAGGATTCTCTTGAATCAGCAGCACTGTATCCAACCAATCTCCACCAACAATCAACTCACTTCAAACATTCTCTACCTGAAAACACACCCAGAGACTAAATTCTTTCAACATTTTGGTTTGCACTAGAGAATCCAATCTTCCATGTTCAATAAGCACCTTGTTGGTTGCATCCTTACAATGACACATCCACTGAGGATGTCTAAAACCTATATCCCTGAAGGAAGTAAACACAAAGGATGCAACCTGAAATAACACTCTATATTTGTAAGTTGGGTTGAACATCAATGTCAAATTCACAGTAGCCAAAGTGTCAACCATATCTCATCCTAGCCCAAAAACTCTTAGTATGAGTAGTAATCTATGTCTTCAATGTATATTCCAATGCTCCATACTAGAGCAACCTTTTGTACAAATGGAGATTCGGGTAGATTAAGGAATCCATCCCTTATAGCCCACCATAAGATCATCAGAAACATTAATATTCTTAAGTATGGACACTTCCAGTGCATAATAATATCCATAATAGTGTTAACCTCTAGGCCTATTAGGTTGCCCAACAATTCTCCAACTTCAAAAACAAAGGAAGACATTCATAAGAATTCCAAAAATCATCAAAAACTACAATAAGCACTGTTGGAGATCATGTCAAAATCATAAATCCATCTCCATTGTAGCAACTTTGCATCTGCAAGAAATAACTCCCACAACATTAACACACCACAAGAAATTTCACCAAAATAAGACTCCATACCAAAACTTAACCCAACAATAGATTAATTGCACAATAAAATCACAGAAAAGAAATTTCATTTATAACAATTAATACACTGGGTTAACTAATAGCTAATAATAGTAGAAGCAAAAATAACAGGAAGCCAATCACAAATAGACAATATCATAGATATACCCAAGAAACCCCAATGTGGAGAAAAACCTGCAAATGATGGATCTTCTATTCAGCCTAACAACAAACTTGTCTTCCATAATACAATACAAGTTTGCTACAACAATCTTACATATATAGAGCCCTGCTGATTTACATCAACATGCAAGAAAATAAAATTTCCTTACATTACTCTGCTAACTCACACATAAAATCACTGTCAGTCTTATCTCAACCTCACAAACCTGGAAAGATTCTATGAATAAATAAAAAATCTGTTGTTGCTAAAAATCCAACTTGAGTTGCTTTAAAGCAACTCCACATTCCACCTTTCGAGCTACAAAAATCAACAATCCGAGCTCTTAGTGAGGAAGGTGTTCTGCACAACACCCAACTTATCCCTAAAGAATTCAAACTTACTCTTCATCAAGACCTTGGTCAAGATATCTGCTATTTTTTCATTCGTAGGAATGATTGGAGCTTCACTGTCCCCTTCTCCACACAATCTCTGATGGAGTGGTACTTGATCTCAATGTGCTTTGACTTGTCATGAAACAATGGATTCTTAGAGAGTTTGATATGTAACTTTGATTATCACAGTAAATGACTGTCAGATCTAGCTCCTAATCAAAGATCCCAACTAGAAGTTTTTGAAGCTAGATAGCCTCACATGTAGCCATACTAGCTGCCATATACTCGGCCTCCTCAGAACTTAGTGCAATTGACTTATGTTTCCTATTGTACCAAGAGACTGCTTCTAATTCCTAACTGAAACAACACCCTAAAGTGCTCTTCCGGTCAGTTATACTGCTTGCCCAATCTGCATTGGTGAATCCTTTGAGCTTCACTCCTTGTTGAACATACTTCATCCCATAATCAACTATGCCTCAGAGATACCTCAAAACATGCTCCGTAGCTATCCAGTGCACACGTTTAGGTTCCACCATAAACTGACTAAGTGAGTTCACTACAAAACAAATGTTTGGCCCAGTGTTGACCAAATACATAAGAGAGCCTATCAACTATCTATATTAAGTCAGGTCCACTGCCTTTGATTTGGAAGCATTAATCTTATTTTAGTTGGTCACAAGTGGCATGGACATGGGCTTACAGTTCTCCATGTTGAATTGCTTCAGGATATCAAGTACTTCCCTTGTCCAAGAAATATTTCTCCCTCTTTCTGCCACAACTCCAATCCTAGAAAGTAGTGGATCAACCCCAGGTACTTCATCTCAAACTCTCTTGCAAGATCCTACTTACAATGTGCTATGAGATTCTCTGACCCTATGAGAAACAAGTCATCAAAATACAACACCAATATGACAAGTTCTCCCTTCACCTGAATAAAGTACAAGTTTGGATCTTCCTCACTCTTGATGAAGCCCACACTTTGCAATTAATAGTTAATATGTGAATACCATGCCCTAGGAGAGCCTGCTTGAACCCATACAATGCTCTTTTCAACCTACATACATGAGAATCCCTCCCATGTGCTTCAAATCCTTCCTTATGTTCTATGTAAATCTCTTCCTCAATTACTCTATTGAGAAAGGTTTTCTTTACATCCATCTAGTGAATCCTCCAACCCATATGTGCTGCTACATAAATGATAGCTCTTATAGATGAGTACCTAGCTATCAAAGAAAAATTATCGCCATAGTCGATCCCTTCCTTCTAAGAAAACCCCTTAGCCACAAACCGGGCTTTGAACTTCTCCACACTACCATCTGCAACATGCTTAATCTTATACAACCATCTCGATCCCACCACAATCTTACCTTCTGGTCATGGTACTACCTCCCACATGCTATTCTTCATGATAGAATAATACTCTTCCACCATTGCATCCCTCCATACTTGGTGCTTGGATGCCTCTTGAAAGCTAGAAGGATCTACTTCAATTAATTGAATCATAAGTGTCACATGCTCAAAATAACATCTGGGAGCCTTCTCTATCTGACTGAATCTTGTGGATCACCAACATATTCTTGGGCCTCTTTCAGTGTCTGCTCAGCTTCCTTATTTCTCCTCTTCTTAGTAATAGGAATTTGAAGCTAAAGAATTATTTGTTCCTCCTGCTCGACCTGCTTCCTCTACTCTCCAACTTGTGTGACTGAAGTTTGAGGAATTTGTGTTGCCTCAATTGTGGGTGATCGTTCCTCCTCACTCATCAAGTTGCTAGAATTTTGAAGAGCCCTCTCTTCCTTGAACTTCACATCTCTGTGAACAACTATTTTTTTGAGGGTAGGAATGTAGACACGATAGGCCTTAGAAGTTTCACTATACCCAACAAGGATACCCTTCTCTGCAGTTGTTTCCAACTTGGTTCTCTTCTCCATAGGAATGTGACAATACACAAGGCATCCAAAGATGTGAATGTGCCCCAAAGTTGGTTTCTTACCGTGAACACCTCTTTTGGAGTCAATTTTCCCAACACTTTGTGAGGGCTCCTATTCTACAAATATAAAGTTGTATTACAAGCTTCAATTTTCCCAACACTTTGTGAGGGCTCCTATTCTACCAAGGAAAATCCTGATCATGAAGCATGGCCTTGGCTGCTCCAACTATAGCCCTAATTTTGCATTCAACAACCCCACTTTGTTGAGGGTTGTATGGAATTGTCAACTCTTTCTTGATACCTTCCTGAGCACAAAAATATTTGAAGGCATTCGAGGTATACTCGCCTCCATTTTCAAACCTTAGTATCTTGATCTTCCTCATATTTTGGTTCTCCACAAGAGCCTTGAACTCTTTGAACCTATTGAAGACCTCATCTTTATTCTTCAAAAAATATATCCACTTCTTCTTGGAGAATTCATCAATGAAAGTAACATAATACTCTTGCCCATTCAAGGATACTGTTGTCATGGGCTCACACATATCTGAGTGTACAAGATCCAAAATCCCTTTGGATCTAGTGTCGCTACTTGGAAAATTGGTCTTGGCATATTTCTCAAGTGCATAGCCTTTGCACACCTCATGGCTTTTTGTCTTCATCTCAGGCAACCCCCTCACTATTTCCTTGAGAATATTAAGTGCTCCATGGTGAAGGTGATCCATACTCCTAGCCCACTACAACTACTTACCAACGCATGTGTTGGCTCAAACTGTGATTGAAACAAGCTGCCATGCCTGACAACAGTCACTTTTGCAACCTTGGAATCCTTAGGACGAATATATACTTTTCCTCTCTCAAAGGTCACGATGTACCCCTTGTCTTCCAAAGTAGAAACGAAGATTAAATTCTTTGTCATGCTAGGGACATACAACACGTCCTCCACCAATAGAGGTTTGTTGAACTCCCTCTGAAACTTGACCATGCCAAAACCAGTTGCATGGTACTTGGCATTGTCTCCGAGCTCAATATAGAAATTCAACTTCTTCTCCTCCAACTTGGTGAAACATTCTTTGACTCCTACCATGTGGCAAGAAGTCCCACTATCAATATACCATACCATGTTGGCGATTGGACTCGAGAGACATGCAATGAGAGAAAACTCATTCTCAAATCGTGATGCTAACTCGTCCACCTATGTTGTAGCAGCAACTTGCTTGTTTTGCTTTTCCTTATTTTTCTTATTCAGAAACTGACCAGTATAGTGACCCAACTGATGGCATCAAAAACATTTTATCTTGGTTAGATCTTTCTTCTTCCCATTCTTGGAAGAACCTTTCGTTTTCTCTTTATTGGACTTCTTACCCTTGCTTGCAAGAGAAATATTTTCTTCTTGTCCCTTCTTCATTTGATCTCCTCGATGAGCACCGTCATGGATCTCCTCATGAACAAAATCATCCCAAAACCTTGCCCAGTCGGGTACGCAATCTCTGCCAACAACACACTTGACAAACACTTCCTAGTGCTTCAAAAAACCATTCAAGGATATAAACACCAACTTATCTTCAACAATCATGTCTCCAATAATAGTCAACTCATCCCTGACCTATGTCAGCTTGGACAAGTAAGAGGTCATGTTCTCACCTTTGTACATCTTAGTGTTATGCAATTTTTCCTTGAGCATCATCTTGTGACTTTGATAGTTGCTCTGATAAAGTTTTGTGAGTGTATCACACACCTCCTTGGCGGTGTCTTTCCTTGATAGATGAGGAATTAGATGATATCTTACCCCATCAAGAATAGCCCTCTGAGCCTTGGCTTCCTTGACTTCACACGAATCTAGGGCAATAGGATCATTTGTTGGTGGTGTTACCTCTATACTAGCATAGATCAACAACCCATTCTCCTTGAGAACAAATGTAATCTGAACCTTCCACTATAAGAAGTTAAACGCACCCTCAAGCCTGTCTTCATATCGAGCACTAGTTTCCATAGTCACAAAATAAACTGGAGACAATTTTTTTTTTCTTGAAATTTGCATCGCAAATCTTGGCTTCATATTTTAGAGTTTAGAGCCCTGATACCATGTTAATTTCTTATAACCCAACAATAGATTAATTACACAATAAAATCATAGAAAAGAAATATGATTTATAACAATTAATACAGTGGGTTAATTAACAACTAATAATAGTAGAAGCAAAAATAACAAGAAGCCAATCACAAATAGACAATAACACAGATATACCCAGGAAATCCTAGTGTGGGGTAAAACCTACAAATGATGGATCTTCTATTCAGCCTAACAACAAAATTTTCTTCTAGAATACAATACAAGTTTGCTACAACAATCTTACATATATAGAGCCCTGTTGATTTACATCAACGTGAATAAACTTTCCTTACATTACTTGGCTAACTCACACATAAAATCACTCTAGGTCTTATCTCAACCTCACAAACCTGAAAACCTTCTATGAATAAATAAAAAAATTGTTGTTGCTGAAAATCCAACTCGAGTTGCTTTAAAGCAACTCCACATTCCACCTTTCAAGCTACAAAAATCAATAAAAAATTCATAACATCACTCATAAGCAACTCTTTCATAACCAACTTTGTTTGAACCAACTTTGTCATAACCTATTACCAATTCCAGTAGTCAAAGTGTCAGCCATATCTCATCCTAGCCAAAAAGGTCCTAGCATGAGTAGTAATATGTGTCTTCAATGTATAACCCAATGCCTAGACCAACAACCTTCTGTACAAATGGATATTCAGGCGGATTAAGGCATCCATCCCTTATAGCCCACTAGAAGACCATCAGGAACATTAATATTCTTAAGTATGGATGCTTCCAGTGCATAATAATATCTGTAATAATGTTAACCTCTAGGCATATTAGGTTGTTCAACAATTTTCCAACTTCAAAAACAAAGGAAGACATTCATAAAAATTCCAAAAATCATCAGAAACTACAATAAGCACTGTTGGAGATCATGTCAACATCATAAATCTATCTCCATTGTAGCAACTTTACATCTCCAGGAAATAACTCCCACAATGTGAGCACACCACATGAAATTTTTCTAGAAGAAGACTTCATACCACAACTTCATAACATCTGTCATAACCAACTCTGTCATTACCAGCTTTGTTTGAACCAACTTTGTCATAACCTATTACCAATTCTAGTATTTTTTTCCTCAAAAGTGTCAAATTGCAATTGAATCTCTCATAGAGCAGCATGTAGGTAAGGTTTGAATTGAAGCAAGGACTACATAATGGAAAGGTGGGGGGCTAAATTCACACATATGATTAGAGATTCCATTTGAATGATATGAAAAATGTGGGAAAAGGTAGTGAGGTAGCAAAATTTCCAAATATTTTTTAAAATAATCTATCTGAAGGTTTATGAAATGATGTTGAGGTGTGAAGTAAAGCCAAGAAGAGCAGTTTTCTAAGATCAAACTTGAGGAAAAAAGAGTAGGAAGATTGAAAAAAAAGATAATTCCATAAGTATTGTGCATCGGAACAAAACCAGAAAGGATGTTTGATAGTCTCCTTTTTAGTAGAAAAAGGATAGGACGGTGTTGGTGAGATGAAGGAAAGACAATCTCCAATGGGGGTCCACTTTAACATGCAAATTTTTTCAGACAATCAATTGAAATTGAGCTTCACCTTTAGATTTCCAAATAAGAGCACTTAACTTGTTTCATTTGGCTAATCTAAATTTGCAATGCCATTTACAATTAAGATGGGAAGACAAGAAAAGGATAGGAAATATTTGTCTATAGATAATTTTAAGAGAGAATGCACAAAGGTGTCGATTGTTAGGCCATTTCCAATCCATGAGGAAGTTTCCATGGAAAGGTGTGGATAGAAGATAGTATAGGTCATATGTAACAAGACTTTGAATTTGAAGAATTGGGGGCTTGTCTGTGGGAGCAAGCTTGAATAGTGCCTTAAGTTGGTGCCATGTTTTCCAATTGAACCCAACTAGGTCCTAGGGATCTCTAAAAATTTGAATACCTTTATTAGATAGATGTTTACCTTTGAGGAGTTTATTAAAAGAAATAGGGGCATTGTCCAACTACACAAGATGGCTTGCCATATTGAGGAGGGGGAGAAACTTAAACCATGGATCAAGGATTGGGCATACCAAGATAGTTTTTTAGAAGTAATTTTTTAGGCTTTCCAAATGGAATTAAATGGGGTTGAACCATGGGTTTTGAAGTAATGAGCAAGTAAAATCTTATCCATCCATTTCACCAACTCCCATGACTGACCAGTAGTAGCAGTTTGAATACGATGTTTCAAACCAGATGTTTCCAAGGAGTATCACCATCCAAAGCCCTAACAACCATTTAGTGGTAAGAAAATTCCTTTTGTGTAAGGATCAATGATTCCTCAACCCCCTTTATCTTTTGGTTGAATATAGTGGATCCATGATGTAGTAGGCTATCCTTTTTTGTTTCCCCACTTAGCCCAGAGGAAACTCCTAATTAGCTGAGTCAAATGGTTCTAGCATGCTTTGAAAGGTAGCCAACAAGAGGAAATGTAAACATGGTTGGCAATAAGGATCTTATTAGCAACTTGTAATCTACCAGCCATGGAAAGAAATCGGATGGTCCAATTTAAGATTTTTTTTCTTAATTTTAGCTAAGAACCAATTCCACATATCTTTCAACTAAACTATAATTCCTAATGCAATCCCAAGGTATCTAGTAATAACCCCATGCTTAACTTCTCTCCACTCGTTTGGGATCCAAGGAGGTTGAGGGTTGGGTCAAGATTGTCATGAAAAACTTTGTTTTATGCATGGCATGTTTAGATCTTGAAATAGAGCAAAAAAGCTCTAAAATATCAAGTGTGTTAGCCACTTCTTCAATTGAGTTTTGGATGAAAATCATGTTATCATCAGCAAAATGGGAATTGAGAGCGGTTACATTTCTAGGGAGAGTGATGCCATGAATAATTTTATTTGCAAGCGCATGCTAAAAAATATATCTGAACGCATCAGCAACAAGGACATACAAGAATGGGGCAAGTGGACATCCTTGGTGAATGGATTTTTGCAAGGGAAATGAAGGAGAAAGGACACCATTAAGAGCCACTCTTACATTAGCATCCCTGAAAAGCACTTTTATTTGTTCATAGATTTTAGAGCCAAAACCAAGCCAATTGAGCATTTTAAGAATAAAGGACCAACAAACACGATCATAGAATTTTTCCTTGGTCTCATGTGGCCCATACCACCCATATGAGGTGGTCTATCTAGGATGCATCCCCTTTCCATTATCCCCTCATCTTTCCAACCATTTCCCTCTCTCTATGGTTTGACCTTTGTGCTGAGTCATTGTGATGGAGGGGTGAGATTACAATGGGTGCCCTGAAAATGCCATCTGTCTTAAGCCCAAAGTGTTGTACCCTTGGTACGTCGTTGGCCTCTTAGGGACTACTTGGTCCCCTATCTCGAGGTGGCATACCTAGGAATTTTAAGTTCCATTTATTTATACAATATTGTCTCTAGAGGAATTTTTAATTCCTCCCATCTTCCAAATAATTTTAAATTCTTTTTATCCTTCCCATGTACATTAAAAGGAATTTCAATTTCTTTGTTCAACCCTCTTGGCTCATGCATTCACACCATGTAGGTTGAGATGTCTCAAGGAATCTCAACCCTTGATCTTATCCTAGCTCCAATATCTACCGTCCATTCCCATCTCCCTTGGCTAAATGACTATCACTCAATCATTTTTTTCATTCTAAATCATTCTACCACATTATAACACAACCATTCTAACACATTCAACCATCACATTCATCTCAATCCCTCACAATCTCTCAAACCATTTTGCATCCATAGCCAAACCCAACCATCTTTGCATCCAAATCAAGCAAAAATCAACCCGTTATGTTGTCGAAACCAAGTGCACACTTGAAACTACACAAGTGTCGTTATGGCAGTCGGGGGCCATTCGGAGAGTAACAAATGCTATAGCCGAAATATTCGTATGACTTATAGAGGGTGTTTGTGCAGGGGACATAAGAGTAGGGAGGAGGATTTGTAGAGATAGTTTTCTATATCAAAATGAACGTGCGTAGTCCGTTAAACAATTTTTTTGGGGGGGGTTTATATTGAAATTTTTTCATTTAAAAGTGAAGGATAAAGGGCTTTCATTTTATATCATTTTTTTTTTTGGGTTTTCATTTTATCAAAGTTTCTTATGCTGTTTAAATCTTGCATTCAACAAGATTTGAGCAAGATTTGATTCTTAGTGGATTTATTTAGAGCCATTCAACTTCACCAACAAATCAAGGTCCTATTGACAAGTCGCATGATTTTTATTATTTTAACTTAGATTATTTTTGTTGACTCATTTTCTTTTATACATGAATAGTAACTTGGTGAGAGAAAAAGTGGGAAAAAGTGCATAGGTAGGCTACTTTACCCTTAATTTTGATTTTTTTTAAGTTTATTTTGTTTATTAATATCTAAGAGGCCACAACATTGTTTTAAAAGAAAAAACTCATATTTTTTCTACAACATGAGTTGCCCACAATGACAACTCAAAGTCAATGATTGACAATGGTGGCATGCCTATGTCAAATAAGAAGCTTGGCCATCAATGCAACCACCAATTGTTAAGGATCATAAAAGAGGTTTCCCTTACTTCTATTGGAAGAGATCAAGTGAAGCAAAAAGTGTTTTTCTTTTCACCTATTCACATTTTCATACAATTGAAGAAAGTGAATTTTGAATCAAAGTTAGAATTGTTTTAGAATGCTAATTTTCAAGTATAAGGTACAAAAGTTAAGACTTCAAGCTTTCATGATACCTAGTAGTAAAAATAAAGTTTTAAAAAAATTCTGATTGAAAAAAGTAAAATTTTTGTTCTAAACATTGTCTTCCATCATAGAAAAATAAATGATAATGAGGTAGATCAAGGCTCTTTATAAAGATATCTAAATATAATAAAGATTAAAGCACATTGAAACTTGATCAAAGGTTTGACACAAGGAATAATAATTGTTTAGTTTGGATTACTCAAGTGGTTAACTTTAAACAACATTAACTAAGATTGAAATAAAATAAAATATTCAAATTAATTGGACTTGCATGAATTGTAAGATATTATCTTGGAATGTGAGAGGGATTTCCCACCCTCATCAATAATTTAAAGTTAAATATACTTTAGTGAAATGGAAACCAAATGTTTTATTGTTACAAGAAGTTAAAATAAGCAATGAACACTTAGATGTAACACTTTTCAGCCTTTGGAAAGATGCTTTATTCATTTATACCTCACATAAAGAAGGCGAAGGTGGAGTTGTTATTGGATTGTCTCCTTGGCTATCCAAATATGGTATTGATAAAGGAGAAGACCAGGCACGTAAATATGCTTGGGCCCTTTCCTTTATCAACAAGCACCTCTTGGTATTTTTCTCTATATATGCTCCTAACAATCCAAAAGAAAGAGCTTCTCTTTGGGATCAAATGTCTAGAAGTCTCCCTAATGCTGATTTGGTGTTGGGAGGTAATTTTAATATGGTGGAACATCATGGGGATCATAGCTAGTTTATTTATTATAAACTTAAGCCAAGATGAGTTTGAAAAATCAATTTATTATTAGAATTTACTTGGAGTTACTAATACTATTTATAATAAATTCTCCAATCATGCCAATAATTGGTATACTTGGTCTAATTGTAGACCAGGTAATGATAGAAAACTGAGTAGATTGGATCATTTTTATTTATCTCATAACATCCAATTGGATAAGTTCCCCCTAGAGATTATTGTATGTAGGTGGATTACTCAACGACTTTATCAAATCATTTTCCAATCATTTGCTCCTTCTCTATTTCACAAAAAGTTGATCTCTCATCTCAACTCCCTTTCAAACTTAGTATCTCTCATCTAAAAAACTTTGAATGTGTTTCAACTTTAGTAGGAATTTGGAATTCAATTCCTAAACCTATTGAAGGGGATTCTTGGATTTTTTGGTGGAATACTACTATTTCTCAATGTGTTGAATTCCTTCGATCCTTAGGAAGAAGAATGGATTGGAGATGTAAACGTAGAGAAAAATCCCTTCAAGGGTAGTTAGAACATGCTAGAAAAAAATTGAACATCATATTGCTATTACTAAAGCTCAGTTGTGTATAATAGATCATTACAAAGAGCAAGGTGCCAAAATAAAAGCTAGAATTCAATGGATCAAGGAAGGGAATAAGGGTTCCAAATATTTATTTAATGATCTCAATTATAAACACAAAAAAGAGAAAATTGATGTTATAAAGGATGATAGTGGATTACACATTGAGAATGCTAAAATTATTAAAAAATTCTATATTTTTTATGCATTTTGTTCAAGGAGGAAATCAAATGGGTAGATATTCGATAGGCCTTAGAAGAAAGTATCCAAGATTGTATCCCAAATATGATTGATCAAGGCTATACTAAATTCTTGGACCGTATTCTCTCCTTGGAAGAAATTGAACGTGCTTTGTTCTTTATAAAACCAAATAAAACTCTTGGTTTTGATGGTATTTCAACCGAATTCTATCAAATTATGTGGAAACATATTAAGGATGATTTATATATGTTCTATTTAGAATCTCTTCAAAATGGCTCCTTAGGTCCTAATATCAATAAAGGCTTATTCAAAATTATTCCTAAGGGGAAGAATGAGGATACTATCACTCATTGGAGGCCAACTACCTTATTAAATACTTCATATAAAATCATCGCAAAGGATTTCACTATCAAAATTTAACCTATTGTTTAGACTACTATGAGAGATGAGAAAACTATTTTTTTAAAAGGAAGATATATACTTGATAATTTAATGTTGGATGGGAGACTATGGAATATGACAACAAATAGGACAAAATTCTTTGGTGGTGAAGTTAGATTTTGATAAAGCATATGATAGGATCTGTTGGAGCTTCATTCTTAAAATGCTTGGGTTTTGGACCTCAAATTCAAAAACATGCTCAAATATTATTCAAAGATGCTAATTCCCACCTTATTATTAATAAGACTATGTTAGACTCTTTCGAGTTACAATGATCTGTAAGGCATGGATGTTCGTTATCCCCCTTTCTTTATATTTTTACGTTGATGTCTTGGGTTACCTTCTCCAAAGAGCCTACTAGATGAAATTTATTAAAGAAATTTCTTTTCCTCAAAATAAGGTAGTAATTAATTCCCACTTTGTTGATGGTAGTATGTTATTCCTACATAACTCTGAAGAGGAATTGAAAAATACTTTGGACATTTTTAAATTGTATTGTGTTGTTTGTGGTTCATATTTAGCTCATAAAAAAACTAATTTTTTGATGACTTATCTTGGTCCTATTCCAAAATGGATGCCTAAGGAATGGGGACAAATCAAACATGGAGAGATAACTAGATATCTTGGCATTCCTTTCAATCTGGGAGTCTCTTTTTCTGAAATGTGGACTTGGTTCTCAAATAGACTTAAGAATAAGCTTTTTAATTTGGGAAATAAATTATTGTCCTTAGCTAGTAAGATTCAAGTTGCAAATAATATTTTCATTGCAACCCATGTGTATTACTCTTCTTCTTGGATGTCATCCAAGCAAGGTTATGGAGAGCTAAATAAAACAATTCATAAATTTATAGTGTGGTCCAAGTGGGATGGTAATGTGGGGTTCATTGCTTCTTCATGATATCATTGCATTCAACCAAACATAAAGGTGGTCTAGGGCTTATAGATCCCAAAACCCAAGGAACTTGCCTTGTTGTAAAATGGATTATTAGAGCTACTAGTGGAGATGAACCATGGAAAATTTTAGTTCATTCATGAATAAAGGAAGCTTCCACTAATAAAAAGTGGCAAGTTGTTAACTAGTTAGAAAAAATGCTTTTGTCTCCTTTCTTTAAAATCAAAGCTTCATTTCCTCTTCATTCTATATGAAAAGCATGGCAAAGAGTATGTAAAATTTGAAAATGGAATGACTCTTCTCTATAACATGGTTTCAGATTTTCCTCATCTTCAATATGGTGGAATAACTTATTACTTATCATAATCAACCATTGGCCATTAGTTTTCCAAGACGACCTCACTACTTATACAAAAAAGGGGTTAGACAATTTAAATATATTTGGGATTTTGATAGACTTGATTGGGCTTCATGGAATAATATCAAAGAACATCATGAGTTGAGTAATAAATATAAGCAACTCCTGATTTTTATTTGATCACTAGTTCCTTTTAATTTGGCTGCAAAATTATGTACTTCAAGGGATTGTCACATATTTAAAGATTGGAAATGGACCTTGTCATTCAGTCATTTCAATCATTGTCCTTTGAAAAAAAATATATTTAGTTACTACCTAATTGGCATCTTACTCCTCGCTTGAATCAGAAGTGGAAATGTAGATTTAGCTCCAAATTTTGGTCTAATATGAGTGCTCAAATATGAAAATCTAAAGTTGATTTTGATACTCGGGTGTTGGCTTGGAAAATACTACATTGCAAGCTACATGTGGGAGATAGATTGAAATGTATTATGGTCCAACTCTCAAGCTAGTTATCCTTTTTGTCATGGTGTTGAAAGTTTCAAACATATATATATATTTGACAAGTGATTTTAAAAAATATATGGAAGAATAGATGTGCTGCTATGTTTTATAATAACTATCATCCAGTAACTGGTACTCGAAGGCTTTACGCTGATATTTTTCTTTAGGTGGCTTATCTTTTTCCTCAAATCCAAGTCTTATGCAAGAAGAATGGGAAGGTCAAACATCAACTACAATAGATTAAAAATCAAGTCATGATGCTTCAACTTGATAGTAAGATCAACAATAGTAAACATGTTATATTACCTATGTAATTTTGTCTCTTTATTGTTGCCCTTGTGACTGAAATATTGTTCTTTTTGCTTCCCTTGGGATTGGTCTACCGATTACAATTTTTCACTTGAGCTACTTTTCATAGCTTCATTCTTGTAAACTATTATTTGCTTTGTTCAATATAAAAATAAATTGGATAAAACATTAATTTATGGGTACTTTCAGCACTAGCATTGAAGCTAAAAATACCAAAAAATTAAAAATTAAATTAAATCATTTTTAGGTATAACATTCCAGTAAGATGACATTAATGCCTTTAAAACTCAGTGCAAAATTCTTTAAAGGGATACTATGTTTTAGTGTGACCTCCGTAGACATTTGAATGCCATTAGCAATCAAGCAAAGAGTTGGTGGGAAAATAGAAATATATTTTGTGTATTTTAAACTTATATAAGTTTTTTAAAGTTTAATTTTATGTTTTTAAATTAATATTTTATAATATTTTTTAACTAATTAGTTGACAAGCTTTTTGCCATGTACTTCCATTTTTTTTAAGTCTTAAAATATTCACATAAAAAATCTTACTCTCAAAAAAATAATACTAGCACATGCACCTAAAGGATGTTCAAGGATTACACCAATAGAAAACTATGTGTATGTTAATATGTTAGAGAGTAGTGTTTGTGCATGGGTGTGTATGGATGCCATGTGTGCAAATTCTGATTTTATGTGGTTGGATTAAACAATTAATAATAAATGAAAAATAATGCAATGGAATAAACTTAGACAAATCTAGATTTTTTCTTAAAGAAATTAAGTATTATCTAATTTTAAAATATTTGCATACAAATTTAAAACATAAAGCAATGCAAATGAAAAAAGAAAGTTGCCATCAAATTGACAAAAACATTGCAAATGGAAATCGAATGTTCCCATTTAGTTGAAAAATCAATATTTATCTTTACGTTAAGTGAGATTTTGGAGGCTTTTACCATTAAATGACATTTGGTTTACCATTAAACGACAACTATTTTTTTAATTTTTTTTAATGATTCAACAGTAGTTTGCAAGCATGAAACTTGTTTCAGGCTCAAATCTCACACTATATGTAGCCTATTGACCAATAAAAATAGTGTTACTTTTCTATACATAATAAATAAATAATACTATTTTTTTATTATTACCACAAATAATAAATAATCTAACAATACAAACACTAATCTTTTATTTTTTATGATAAATCATTTACAATTGAAATTTTAATATAAACTAAATTGATACATTTTTATAAACTTTTCTTCAATCTAATATATTATAAAAAGTTTGTATACATTACCTTTAAAAAAAAACTGAATTATATATATTCCTATATATCTCTACAAAACAAAACAATATGATTGAACATCATACATTACCATCAAATTCAAGAAGCCCACCCAAATTGGCAATATAATAGTTTGAACTATCAATTATTTATTGAGTGCCTGCATATATTGACTTTTTATTTTCCCTTGTGAAAAGGTGTAGAGACAACGCACTAAAGAAAAAATTGAATTACTTTTATTACTTCCAATTTGATGGTCCACCTTGGGTGGGGGCCCTAGCTCGGTTGGCTAAGTAATTCCGTTGCGGCTTTGCTAGTCACGAGTTCTAGTCTCCCCCGTCCCGTGGTACCGGAGGGCGTGTCGCGCCAGCGCCGCCGGTCACGTTAAAATTTTTACTAGGCACACTGCAGTTTATAAAAAAAAAATTGATGGTCCACCTTGCCCATCACAAATTTTTTTTCTACCATGGTTTAGTCTTCATTATTGCCGTTTACATGACAATTTTTTTTTTTACTGCAAGTCAAATTTTATATAATAAGTAAATGAACTAGACAGCTTTAACATCACAGGAATAAAACCAGAGGCCATCAACTACCCTTTATATAATTTTGAATTTATGAAACAATGGTGGAAGCAGGGATATAAAGGTTGCATTCGTGGGTCATGAAAATAATTTTTTTCAAATAAATTAATTTAAAAAACCTCAAAGTCTATTATAAATTTGATTTATGATAGTATTAGCATAGAACTTGTAACATAGTAACATTAAAATGAAACTAACGAATCATAATGCATTGGTGTGTTCTACCTCATATAGGATACATCACCATGACAAATGTGAACAAAAAAATGACTTTTAAAACATTTTAAATTCTTCTTTGTTTGGCATCTTTCCAAATTTCATACACTTTGATCCATTCCACTACTGGTACATCAAGCGTTGTTAGAGACACTCTCATCAAAGCATCCAATATATCTAATGTTAGAGTTGTTTGTTGGATATTTTTTATTATGTTTTACCTTGAAAATCCTCTTTCACATGCCAATGTACTTGTTGGAATAGTAAGGATTGTTTGTCATAGCTTCGTTATGTTTGGAAAACTTGTATGTGAGTTTGTGACACAAAAAATCCTCCAAGCTTCCTTCATTGATAATCCCTCACAACTAAGACGAAGAGTATCAACAAATATATGTAACTCTTGTTTACAAGCTTCAACATTAAATAATGTTTCATTTTCTTCCCCTCACATAAAGTATGTTGCATGTGTTAAAAAAGATTATGAAGCCAATGCTTTGAATTATCTTCTCTAGCACGAGCATCCTTTAGATAATGACAAGGACTAAACAACTTTACAGAGTTGAAAAGCACAAGAACGAGAAATCTTCTATTCAAAAAATCTATAAGTGCTTGAACATATTCTTTTGCAAGTTGTTTACAACTCTCTAATTAACCATCAATGGAAGGTTTTAGTGATTGTTTTTGTGAATCAACATAATCACCATGTGCATGTGAAATTGCCACAAACTATAATTCATGCTTATGAATAATTCCCTTTTTATTAGTAATCTCTAAATAACCATATTGAGAGGCATCCAAGAATTTAGATAAGTAACAGGTACCATCAGCAAATGTATCACTTCTCATAAACCACTTGCTTAAAGTGTTTATAGTAATATCAATAGATGCCCCTAATGATGTAACATCAACATACTCTTCTTGAAATTTTCTATTCAGCTTGTTCAACATAAGCATTATATCTGCAAGCATGTGTAAACAAAATTGAATTGAAAATAATTTTTTCCTTAGCATACCATGACTCTCTCTTTTCATTTTTCCATAAAGTCAATATAGGAGGCATCAATACAACGAGCCTTTCAATAAATTGTCCTCTTGAAATCCATCTAACTCCATGAATTTGAAGAGCTTGAAGAGTTTCAAGTCGTGTGACTTCCTATAAAGAAATGAGTTCCTTGTTTCTTTTAGTAGAATTTTGTACCCAAGAATACACCTTATTTGCTAATTTCTCAACAAATAACAATTCAGGATTTTTTTTGGAAGCATCTAATGTAGCTAAAGCTTCACGATGAGCAATGCAATGAACACCTACAAGATTAGGAATATCTTTTTTCATAAAAGAAATAAACCCATATTCACTACGAACCATGGATGAAACACCATTTGTGGAAACAACTATTAAGCGTGTATTTTGAAAGCCCCCTTTCTTCCTTTAAAACATTGATTGCATCATAAATTGTTTTCCTTTTCCATCACAAACATTAATGATCTTTAAAAATTGTGAAGTTGGCTGCCCCAACTCTTTTGAGTCTAAAAAAGTTGCATAGACCATAAGATGCTTTTCTAAACTGTGATATGTACTTTCATCCAACATCAAAGAGAAAAAAGGACTATCCAACATTCTAGCAGTTTGTACCTCTTCAAGATACTTAGATATAGCAAAAATAAATTGATTTGCAACCATCTGATTTGTGTATGAATTGTAGTCCTTATTCTTTGGCATGTTTGGTAATTGTAATGTCATTTCAAGAGAGCAAAGTGATTCATATTTTGAAAGGGGTAAATCCTCTTGAACCATCCAAAAAACTTATTTCATAGTTGTGATGACTCTTTCCTTGTTAATGTCATCAACATTTACTATATGTTATGTAATAGGTTTTTCTTTCTTTTCATTCCCACATGTCCATTTAGCTAGTGAAATCTTATGAATGTTTGAATTGGCATGAATAACTAATGAATCATGTTGTAAATTAGTGCAACCATTACTTGCTCCCCATGGTCCAGCTGCATTATGTGTTTCACAATATATGCATTTCATAACTTTTTTCCCTTTAAATATATTGTACATTTTAGCCTCTTAAACTTTACTTTCCATTCCTCATGAAATTCTTGTTTTACTTCAAGTTTTTTTTTCTTTTTTTTTTCCGTGTATTGGTTTCTCTCATTTGATATTCATCAACATACTCTTTAGTGTACCCCAAAATATCTAAGTCTTCATTTAAATCAAAATTATGATCTTCGTTGGGTGCTACAACTTCGAATGTACTTGACCATGGAAAAAAATGCTTGATAGAAGGCTATTTTTTTTCAAATTGTAATCCCTACAAATGAAGCATAAAAAAATAAAATAATATAAACTAACAACCATATAGAGAATAGGGAGTTGTAGAGCCTGGGGTTGTAGTGGTTGCATTAGAACAAACAAAAAATAGGGAAAAAAAATTCATGGAATATTATTAAATGCAATCCAAAATGTTTGATAAAAAAAATCTACAATGTTTAATTTTACTATGGTAAATTGTTACAAATTTTTAATATAAGATTTGTAAATTATTATTTTTTCAAAAGAACGAAAGAAATAAAATGAAAATCATCTTACTCTTCTTACGAATTTGATGGTCTATTTGACTGTTTTTTCAATTTTAGACCATATATTATAGCTATAAAATTTATTAGACCATATAGTTTGACTTGCTATATTTTTATTAAACCATAAAAAATTATTATAAGCAAAATATAATATAGTATTTAAATTTATAATATATATCATTTTATAATTTTTATTATAAATAGATAAAATAGCTTAGAATAGAATATAACTTTTTTAATACTTTCTAATATGAATTTAGAATCTTTTCAAAATATAATATAATTATTTTTAACTTTTAGAATATATTTAACAAGATTTGTTTTTAATATAAACTTAGAAACTTTTGTTAATTGTTAATTTTAATAGTAAATTTTTATATTTATTACTAATAATTATCATTGTTTTCTAATTTTTCAAGATATTGCATTTATAAAAGATTTTATATAAAATTTCATAAATTAAACCTTTTTTTTATAGGCATTTAAATGACCAAACCGTCATAAAATTTTCATATGACAGGTAGGGGTGACCGTCAAATTCCAGGCCTGCTTCTTACTGTGCATCAACATCATTTTCTTTTTTGTAATAAGTTGTAACTGTGCAACAAAATCTCTTTACTTTTTTGCAAATCTTCTTTCTTTTTTGTTGTAAATTGTAAGTGTGCAAAAAAATCTTTCCCTTTTCTTACTTTTTGCTTCTTCTCTTTTGGATAATGAAGCTATTAATAAAATAAAAATGAAATATTTTGCACTCATAAAACAAAAAAATGGTTTGAAGGAAAAGATTGTTGTTTTTATAAAAAAATCTATTAAAGAAACTCAAAAATATTTAGAATCTTTAAAAAAATCTAAAAATTTGAGATTTGTTTTTTCAACAATAGAAGTTTGCATTTAAAAAATAAGTTTCTACTCTTTTATTAAAGCATAGAAGAAGTTTCTATTAAAAAATTTAAAAATAAAAAGTATATATATATATATATATACGGTCGAATTTTCATATTAACTGTTCTTTTTACAGTTTCTAAAATAAATTTACTGTATTTTACAATTAAAATCTTCAAATACAGGTATATGACCATCAAATTTAAGCCTTGCTTCCAATCACATGATGCCTACAATTGTGTTATCCAACAAATTGAGATTTTGTTGACAATGATGTTTCTTTTTTAAGTTTTGTATTTCTAATAATATCACATTGAGTTTTATGAGTTTTCTATTTTCGTGTTTATTGATAATATTTTTTATTCTTATATTGCTTCAATTTTAGTGATACTATTTAATATTGAACACAATTTATTGTATAATAATATTTATTTGCAAGAGCTATGGATATTGTTTATCAAGAAGGAAGTAAACTAGCCAACAAACAAAATTTTAAAATTTTAAAAAATATTATTTGATACTTTAAAATGGGACACAATGTGGCATACTTCCACCAATCTATGGTTTGTTTTACACTCATTTATGATGATATAATTGATATAATCGTTTATTGAGCTTTACATATGTTTCATCAGATATATAGGTTATAATATCTTTTGTGATGATTAATAATAGATATTTATGTGATGATTCAATCAATTAATCTTCAAAATAATGTTTAGACATCTAAATTGATGCTAATAACATGTACATATGTTCTCAAGCATGGAAATGCAAATGAATCATAAAAATATAGCAAAAAGTATAAAAATATACATAAGATTAATTTAAAAGTG
The DNA here is from genome assembly GCA_007258455.2 of Sequoia sempervirens. NCBI lineage: Eukaryota > Viridiplantae > Streptophyta > Pinopsida > Cupressales > Cupressaceae > Sequoia > Sequoia sempervirens. Next base: position 16,929 of record VDFB02129627.1, on the reverse strand, counting down.
GGACATTACCTTGGAGAAACTCTAAAAGTGTGAAATTTTCAACAAGAGTGAAAATTGGGCTCCTCATATCATTATCACAATCATCAAATAAGTGTTGATTTTTAAGTGTGAAACTTTCAACAAGAGTGAAAATTGGGCTCCTCGTATCATTATCACAATCATCAAATAAGTGTTACAAAATCAATATAACTCATTGGATTATTTACAATACTTTAAAACTCCTTCACACCTATTATGAAACCCCTACAACTCTAAAGCCTCCTTATAATTGTCACTCCCCAAATAACTTAAAGTCTAAAGGTTTTAAAATTAGTGGACTCTTGTGCTAAATTTTTTACTCTTATACTATCCTTCTATGGTGCTAAAATAATAGAATAAAAGTGAAATGAATTGATTCAAGTCTCGATATCCTTCATATTCCATTCTTTATCTACACAATCATGTTCTTGCTAGTTCCACAAGACCAGTGATAATGTTTTCACCAAGGTAATCAAAATATTGCCACAATATTTGATCAATCACCATGATATACTATACAAATTGTTATAGTATTAACTACATTTGTCATGGTGATAATGAGTTTATTGTGTGTACAAGTGGCTATTTCTCTATTCTTAAATTTCCACTTAGTGTTAATGTCTACAACTTGAATGAAGGTTCATTAAGTTGTTCCAAACCACCACTACCCTTCAACTCACTCAAAAATTTGGCATGCACCCAAAATAAATACTTTTGTGATGCAAAAAGTCTCCTAGTTGTAGTTTCCTTCTTGACTAAAGTGATGATTCCATTTATCCAACTTAAATAATCTACAATATGAGACTCCAAAAATAAGTGTAAAATACATATCAAGATATCATCGCACAATGATATATCTAAAAGATCATGTATGTCCCACTACAAAGATTCACTAGAACCTCTTAGTGAAGCCTCTTTGAACCCTATAGTAGCAACAAGTGCAAAGAAAAAATATTTATCATCAAAGAGAAGACATATGTCCTCAATAGTGCTATCTAGATCCAAAATGAGTGACTCTACAAAAAAAGAGATTTTTGGTAGAAACTAGTCCCAATGAATTGAATCCAAAAGACATAAATGACTCTCCCACAAAGAATCGCTAAAATATTTCAAAGAAGGAATATTGATCTCTAATGAAGAAACAAAAAATAGAGATGTGATCTCAATGTGAGGAGGAGAAGCAAGAAGATAAGTTTCTCTACATGCCATCTAAATATTCAAGACCATCAAAATACTTAATATCGTCATCAAATGGTATATTATATGGATCATCAAGTGGAATGAGGAAATATGACGTCAAATTGTTTGGGAATGGAGAAATATGAGGGCTACAAACATATCCCAAATCTTAGTCCAAAGTGTGTAGGGATAATCAATATCAATTATAGCCCACATAGTGCCATGATCAACACTGGAACCAATTAATCCTATTATACAATCAAATTTATTGCCCCATAATAATTTCATTCCAAGTGTATCTAGTTCAAGTATGAGCACATAAAGGTAAGGAAAAATATTGAGACACCTACAATGTGTCAGGATACTTTTTTCCAAGACTCATAATTATCCTTCTCCAAGCTTATCACAAAAAAGTGAATAAAGAAACCCATGATACTGTAGACATCCAAATTTGATCACTCCCATATGATAGAATTTACCTCTCTATTCATCTATTTTGCCAATATTAATTTATTTAATTACTATTACACTTCCCGCCTAAGGTTCTTAAAGTATTTAATTTAACAATTAAATGATTTACCTTACACCTTTTTCCTCTCTAAATTAAATAAATACGTCAATTTATTTAATTTAGTCGTCTTAACCTTTTTTGAATTAAAATCAATTTAAAATTCTTCTTTTCTCTCTCCTTGTCACATCCTCCATAATCCCTCTCTAATCCAGATTAATTTAATTAATTCATGATTAAGATGTGCATCCTCTTAATCAAGGATTAATGTCACATCCTCATACATTTGCCACTTGCTTCTAATCTCTCATTAATTACCTTAATCAAGTATTTGTACAACCTTAATCAAAGTCATTAGCCACTTTTAGCACCCCCTTTTAGTCAACCTTTTCATTTTCCTTTCTTAGTATTGACCCTCTTTCCCATGTGAATTTTTAATTCACATTTATTCATCCTAGGTCTCTCTCCTCTCCATGTGAATTTTTAATTCACATTTTATCCTTCCAAGACTTCTAGAACATTTGACTTGTTACCTCATCCACATGTGACCAATTCCCACCTTTTTGGAGACCCTCTCTTATTCATTAGATTCTCCTAAGAATGTGAATTTTTAATTCACATTTATTTTTCCAACCACTTTCTCATTTCCTATGGAGATTTTTGAGGAATTCCAAAATTCCTCAAAAATCACTTTCATTCTCATTTGGGGACAAGAAGTTCCTTTTTGAGGAAATATTCTCACTCCCCAAGGTACTTGGAAGGTACTTGTTCTTCCTCCACATCATGCACTCTCCTTCTACATCACCTACACATCATCTTATCCTTGGCCATCTCACATTCCACATGTCAAGATGTGAGGGCTTGTGAGTCCTCAACTCAACATAGCCCTACATCTTGATCTTGGTGGCTCAATCTCAACCATTGAATTCTCTAGCGAATTCAAATTTCCCTATAAATACCCCCTCTAAAACAAAAAAAGAAAAACACTTAGTCATTTTGCACCTACATCCTGTCATTTTGAACACTCAACTCACAAGCATTTCCTCTTACTTAGCCAAGCCATTTTAGCCATTTACATTTGCATCCCATCATATAGTCAATCTTGCATTTAGCTACATCAATAGCCATCTAAGGAGCATACAAAGTAATCAAAATCAAGGGCCAACTAAGGAATTTCAGCTACAAAGAGAAGGTATAATCATTTGTAATCTTCTTTCATTTTATCTCTTTATATTAACAATTCCTTAGGCTAATCTTGAGGTGTTTCTTTGTGTTTTTCCATTGCATTTTAGTTATTTTTGCACATTTAGAATAGGTAAAACTCATGGATATCACATTTCTGGCATGCCTAGTGGGACCCACAAGCAGGTTCCTCTATTTAATGTTTATTGTTGTTGAGATTGTTTGTAGGAATAGGTCGCAGAGGGGCGACTACACCCTCCTGGTCACTGCAGAGGGGCGACTACACCCTCTTGTATGCTGCAGAGGGGTGACTACGCCCTTTGGTTCACTACAGAGGGGCTACTACACTCTCTGGTTCACTGCAGAGGGGCGACTATGCCCTCCTGTACACTGCAGAGAGGCGACTACACCCTTAGGTTCACTACAGAGGGGCAACTACGCCCTCTATTTCATTGTAGAAGGGGGACTACGCCCCTGATTAAACTTTGTTTTCTAACATTTTATTGTAGAAGGGTGACTACGCTCTGGTTTGAATTTTTCTTGCTAACATTTCGCTACAGAAAGGTGACTGCGCCCTCTTGCTACTGCAGAAGTTCAACTGCTCCCTCTTGTTGCTATAGAAGTTCAACTGCACCCTCCTGCTACTGTAGAAGTTCAACTGTGCCCTCCTACTGCTGTAGAAGTTCAACTGTGCCCTCCTGCTGCTGTAGAAGTTCAACTACACCCTCCTGCTACTGCAGAAGTTCAATTGTGCCCTTCTGTTGCTGCAGAAGTTCAACTGTGCCCTCTTGCTGCTGTAGAAGTTCAACTGCGCTCTCTTGCTGTTTCGAAAGTTCAACTGTGCCCTCTTGCTGCTGCAAAATTTCAACTACGCCCTTCTGTACGCTATAGAGGGGTGACTACACCCTTTGGTTCACTACAAAGGGGTGACTATGCCCTCTTGGCCATTACAGAGGGGCGACTACGCCCTCTTGGCCACTATAGAGGGGCGACTATGCCCTCCTAATTATTGCAGTGGGGAAAATTTTCCCTCCTGGTTACTGCAGAGGTGAGAATATGCCCCAAAACAACACATTTTGAGAGGTAAAACAACCATTTTAGCTTAGTTTTTGCTCCAATTTTTTGCTGTTTTCAGATCTTAACCCCCTAACATTATTTTTTGCAAGGATATTGGTGTTTTTGCTAACATTTTGCAACATATTCTTGTGTAATTGGTGAAGAAAGAAGGGTAAAACAACTAACGTTTGCTTGCAAGACCTTCTATTTACACAGATTTCCAAAGCTATCCTTGTGGTTTTTCGTTAATCTAGGAACATAGTTTAATTAGGGGAAGTAATAGCCATTGTTTGTTGTGTCTATCTTTATGGTGTTACCCAAAGGGGGCATTGGTTTGTCTTCACTTTCCCCTTGCACCTTGTGTCAGCATGGGGAGTAGTTGGAAATGATTAGTGTCTTATTTCTAGTGGGACCTGCTTGGGGATTTCATCACCCCAAGGGATGATCACAACCACGCATACCAGTGGGGTATACAAAGGGGGGAGAGTGAAAGATGTACCTCAATCTAGTCACGTTGTAATTGGCAGAGCATCGAAGCTAGGGTGATACCTAGATAGACATGAAGAGTTGGTCTGAGCCCTTCAGTATCTCGTTGGGGTTCCCGACTCATGCTTGTGACGGGTTGGTGTTCACAGTTGTTCCTTATGTACTGAGAGTATATCGAGAACTCACTAGACACCTTGTGCATCCTAGATTAAGACCTTTATTGGCCATACCCTTAACACTAATCGTAGGATTGTGCTTGTTTGAAAGTGTTTTCTTGTGAGAAGCCAGTAAACTTTTTGACAAATTGACCTTATTGTTGTCATTTTAAGTCCTTTCCATAGTTATTTTTCATTAAAACTAAGTCCCTGTTTACTGCAATGGGGTGAATTTTTCCTCCTGTTTGCTACAGTGGGGCGAATTTGCCCTCTTGAATAGTCAAAATCACCTCGTTTAGCTCCGTTTAGCCTCTAAACCATCGTTTAATCATTCCAAACCTTTATTTAATCATTCTAAACCTTTGAAACCCCTGTTTGATCATTCTAAACCTCCATTTTATCATTCCAAACCTCCATTTAGCCTCCAAAACCTTCATTTAATCATCCAAAATCTCCATTGGTCATCCCAAACATCCATACATTTATTCTCTCAATCCGCCCACTCATTTTGAATTTTTTGGTAACTCATTTGGAAAGCCCATATCATCACAATCTTACCATTTGCATCACCTAATCCATATCACATAAACACCACCCCTCATCAAATTACCTTAACCTCGTGTTAAAATTTGTTACCCAAATTGATCTTAGCGCTTGAATTTGGTTGTTATCATTCACATCAATCATCAACTTTGACCCAAATAAATTTACTTCCATCTTGAGGTGAATTCGGTGTCATAAGTTATCATCCTTGACCCAAATCAATCCATTTCTATCTTGAGGTGGATTTGGTGCCGTGATCATCCATTGGATCAATTAATGCTCTAGGTCACTAAGGGTGATGTTTTTTTACTGGATTTAGGATCCCTCACATCTTCCATCATCCAATCACACCTATCCAATCACTCAATCTATTTTATCCAATCATCCAATCAAACCAATCACACTTATCTAATTATCTAATTGATCCAATCACATCCAACCCAATCCAATCTATCTTAACAATCTAATCGAAATCTGATCCAATTAAAATCCAATCTAATCTATCCAATCAAAATCCAATCTTAACCAATAAAAATAGAATCTCATCCAATCAAAATAAAATCATGCATCAAGGACATCTTTTTAATCCACCCATAGCACATTTGCATGCCCGTTCAAAGTAGGTCACAAGCTAAGAAGCAAATGGCATAACAAGGTCAAAATTCTTAAGTGAACATGTCTCAAGATCTTAATAACAATGCAAATCCTACAAATGGTGCAAATGTCTCTCAAGATCCTAACAATGGAGCAAACATCCTCCAAGACCCTCATAATGGCACTTCATCACACTCCAACACCAAAAATTAGAACTCACCACATGGTGAAGAGAGTATGGCCAATCAACCCAAACTCACGCTTGAGGAACATTTTAGTAATCCCGCCAATGTGAAAATGATTGACCGCCTATTTGAGAAACATGGGGAAGAAATATTGGCCCACCTAATAGAAAAGGGTGTCAAACCTCCATGAGGTGTTGACTTATCCAAATATAGGAGTTCCACATCTAATATACCCCAAGGTTCACAAAATGCACTAGATAGTTCATACATCCCCAATGTTCCTTCAGTAGATGGTTGGCATCAACCTGAATTTGGCAATGTCATTCTTTATCATGTTAACCATCCCCCAAATGCCACAATCTCAGTCATGGGGGCTCCTCAAGTGTTTGATCCCAATAATCCTTTCACCTACGGTATGCCACAAAATATTCCACAACCTTCACCATTAATGCTAACAACACCACCCCTTTTGAGTCAACCTCCCATCAACACTAGGGGCAACCCTTTTACCACATTGTCTCCACCTCCTGGGGAAAAAAATATACCACCACTTCCATATACATCTCAATATCCTCCTCAATCTAACTTACCACCTCAATTACCTCCACAAGGTACATCCCAACCAAATGTTTTGGTTGGTACCCAACAACCTCCTTCACAGAATGCCTCTATGTTATCTCAACCACCTCATCAGCAACAACCCCTGCATAATGCTTTAGTTTCTTCACAACAACCACCATATCAATCGCAAGGCAATCCATCTCGACCTCTCACCCAGACCATATCCCCATTCCTCACATCCATTTTATGTCCACAAGTCCAACCACAACACAACATCTCATCTCAACCCACGCAACAGTCGACATCACATTAGCAATCTCCTCAGCATTACTACTCTCATAACAAACAACAGTTCTAGCAACAACCACCCTATGTGGCCCCCCAATAGTCACAACAGTACCTTCAATACCAACAAACCAATCTGCAATATCACATTTAAGTTCCTCAACATTCGGTTGTGCATTCTTATCAAACAAGTCCATACTATACCTCACAACAACAACCGCAATACCAATAAACTCCCTTGACATACCCGCAAGGGATATCATCATCTCACTATCAAAATCCATATGCCAACCTTCAGACACTATCTCAATAGAATCCTTTGTCATCCTACCACCCATATCCATCCAACCCATCTGTCTCAATGCCTACACCATTGGTCAACGTGGACCTGTTGGAAATCAAAGCTACTTTGAAAGATCTCCAAGTAGGGACTAGTAAACAATCCTTTAAATTTGAAGATATATGTCCCTATCTATTTGATCCATCCATCTCACTAATTCCCTTCCCAAAGCACTTTGAGATACCAAAGTTTGACAAATACAAGGGAAACAAAGATCCTAAGGCCCACTTGCAAGAGTTTTACTCCTAGTGTCAGGAAGTTATGGACAACGACAACTACCTCTTGCATTTGTTTCCACGGAGCCTGACAGGAAATGCCCTTGAATAGTTCATGAGTCTAGAACGAGAGTCCATAAAATCCTTTGCAGATCTTTTAGAAATTTTTTTTTCTTACTTCTCCTTCAATTTGGAAAAAGACATTAATACTTTGGACCTTCTTAAGGAGAAGCAACACAAAGGTGAAACCTTTGCTAGCTACCTTCAAAGGTGGCGAGCACTAGCAAACTGAATGAAAACCCCTCTCAAAGAGAAAGACATGGTCACCCTCTTTGTGGAGAACTCACATCCCGACATGGCTCACAATTTCATGTTGCATCGTGTTACCACTTTCACTGAAATAGTGGAAAAAGGACCCATCCTTGAACATGCCCTTATTGCCAAAGGACACATCAAGATACATAACCATGACAAAGAAAGGCCATCCGGTGATAAGTCACGCTTTTGGAACAAGAAAAAAATGTAGTGAATGATGGTGTCACTGACACTAAACATGTTCAAGTGGCTAGTACATCCCAGAGGCAACAACCATCTGTGCCTAATGCCATATTTGTGCCATAGGGGGCATCTCGCCCTCCTTAATAGTCAAACGAGAATAGTCAAGGGAATGGCAAATGCCAATATACTCAATTAGGAGAACCCTTGAGCGTCATCTTTAATAAATTGTTACAAGTCAACTATCCGATCATGTACCTTATCACCAAACCACTTGATGAATCCAAACCAAAAATAGCTTGGTTTAGGGAGAATGAATATTGTGAATTCCATAAGATAAAAGGGCACACTCTGAATAAATGTCAAGGTCTCAAAAACTATGTCCAAGATCTTATTGATCGAGGAGATATCAAAGTCGACACCAGTCAAGCCTCATCATCCAATGCTCAATTACAGATATACCAAAATTCCTTCCCTAACCATAATCAAGGCGCAAGCACCTCCAATAACAATCCCCAGGACAACAGTACAAATAATATAAGCTACAAAAATGTACCCCTCAATTATGATGGCATTATCCATTACATTGAACAGGTAGAACCTCGTATGTCTATGATACATATTAAGGCTAAGGATCCCCAATGTGTTGTTGCTACCTGACGCTCCAACATTACTGTTCATGCAGCCTCCACATCCATCCAATAAAATCCTGTAAACTCTCAGTATAATATTCTTGATCACTTAGGGAAGACCCCTGCCCAGATTTCAATCTTGGATTTTCTTAAGTCTTCTCTTGTGCATCAAGAAATAATCAACAAAGCTTTACAAGAAACCCACATACCTAACGACATCAATCCCACATGGTTCCAGGCTTTAGTAGGAAACTTGGCTTTATCTCACCAATTACACTTTATCCAAAATGACATGCCACATATTGATCCCAATCACAACCATCCCTTACACATCGAAGTCCTGGTTTCCCATCATAAAATAAAAAGGGTCTTGTTAGATAATGGCTCTGCCCTCAATCTATGTACTTTGAAGTTCATAAAATAGGTAGGGTATACTAAAGAAAATTTGAGTAATCAAATCATCATAATCAAGGCTTATGATAATGCAGAAATAAATTCTGAAGGGATCATCAGTCTTCATATCCAAGTTGGACCTGTAGTTCAACACACTACTTGTCATGTCCTTGATTTGGACTTACCATATAATCTCCTCCTCGACTGCCCATGGCTCCACACCATGCAAGCCATCCCCTCCACGTACCATCAATGCTTAAAATTCCTGGTTAATGGACAAGAGATCACTATTTATGTTGACCCACAACCATTTGAATACTGTCGCACTCTAGAAGCATCATTTCCCCATTTACATTATTGTCCTGGGGTCAAAATGGGGGCATCTCAGTCATCATCCTCCAATCCATCATCCACCATGACGACCACTCCATCTTCTGCCACCAATCCTATAGTCACCAAAGTACAGATCATTGACAAAGGGTGTGGTGAATATGAGATGCATACTACTCTAAATGTGGCAACCATGCCACCGTCATGACACATGTATTCCCAACCTTCACAAGCTACTTCAAAGGTAGACAGGACTATCATCTTCAGTGCAAAAAACATTCCCACTACCACTTTCTGGTCTCCTAGTATAAAGATTGATGCACTAGAAGAGGATATCAGTCAATGGGTATACCATGAAGAACCCCAACCAGATCCTCCTCTAAAGGAATACTTTCAGGAAGTATACCCTTGGTCAGCTAAGTTCGCAGAAAAGTATAACTACCAAGGTGGGGGCCTAGGTAAGGAAGAATAGGGACAGTTGCAACCTATTGATATATAAAAGCTTCCAAGGAATTTATAGGCCTTAGATATGACAAAAAGAAAGGCCCTACAACATCATTTAATACTTCCAATAGTGTTACTATGGAAAATGGTCCCTTGGAAGACATACCCGAGGAGGAATCCATCATACGTGCATACAATGATGTCGATCACGTAGATCTCTCATCCATGTTTGATTGCTTATCTGTCTTTACCATCAGCCTTTCTCTTCGCCACCCCGAACTCATTGATTGGGACCTACGTGATAGCACACCTGCCAATGTATCCCTAGAGACATATGTCAACCTCATGGGATTGGGGAAGATGAATGCTCCAGTCGCAAAAATAAAAACAAGAAAAATAGAAAGTGGTCATCTAGTGTAAACCTCCTTGAGGCACTTCCTGACCTGGAAAAATTAAAAATAAATGATGCATCCGATAGTGAAAAACTCGAAGAGGCATTGGAGGATGGAGACATTCATCTTCCTCTCGTGTGAACTCATTTATCAACACGATCATCCATCCTAATTGAAGAGACTGAAGAAGTTAATCAAGGTACTGCAAAAAACCCTAAGATCGCCTATGTGGCCAAATCTCTATCAAAGCAAGAACATTTAGTCATTCTTCAGCTACCCCAAGATGGTATCATTAACTTTGCTTGGTCATACTCAGACATACAAGGCTTAGACCCTACTTTAGTAGTTCATCATTTGGATGTTCACCTAGATGCCAAGCCTGTCAAATAGAAGCTCCAAAAAATGCATCCACAGGTAGCATTATTAGTTAAGAAGGAATTGGAGAAATTACTAGATGTTGGTTTATCAGACCAATTGACTACTCTGATTGGATCTCCAACATAGTACCTATTGCCAAACCAAATAGAGACATTCAGATTTGTATAGACTTCCAGGACCTTAACAAATCCTGTCCAAAGGACGACTTCCCGTTGCCCAATATTGACATGTTGGTCAACCTGACTGAAGGACATGAGATGCTATCCCTTATGGATGGTTTCTTTGGTTACAATCATATCCAAATTGCACCTAAATACAAACACAAGACCACTTTTACGACACCTTGGGGTACTTTTTGTTACAATGTTATGCCCTTTGGTCTCAAGAATACGGGGGCAACATATCAGAAGGAAATGATTGTCATCTTCCATGACCTCATCCATATTATAATGGAATATTATGTTGATGACCTGCTAGGAAAATCCAAAACTAGAGCGGAGCACCTTGAAATACTAAAAAAGATCTTCGAGCGGCTAGAACATTACAAGCTACGACTAAATCCAAAAAAGTGTGTCTTTGGTGTTACATCAGGGAAATTGTTGGGTTTCATAGTCTCTCGAAGAGGCATTGAGGTTGATCCTGCCAAGGTGAAAGCTATTTTGGATATGCCATCCCTGTGAAATCTAAAACAATTAAGAAGTCTCCAAGGAAAACTGCAATCCATCCACTGGTTCATAGCCCAGCTTGCAGATAAGTGTTAGTCATTCACCCATATTATAAAAAAAGATTCCACCTTAAGATGGAACCAATAGTGTCAGATAGGTTTTGATAGGATCAAGGAATACTTGGCTCATCCACTAATCTTAATGCCACTAATTCTAGGGAAACCCCTCCTACTTTACATCTCCGCCACTTCAATCGCACTGGGGGCATTATTAGCACAACATAATGAGTCCTCAAAAGAAAGAGCAATCTACTACATTAGTCAAACACTGGTTGGCTATGAATTAAATTATTCACCCATGGAGAAATCCTACCTTGCAGTGGTCTTCAGTACACAAAAAAATTGACATTACATGCTCAACCATTCAGTCAAATTAATAGCAAAAATTGATCCACTAAAGTATTTGTTATCTAGAACCACTTTAACTAGTCGCATGGCTAAGTGGGTCATGCTCCTAAGTGAATTTGACATAGAATACATGGATCACAAATCCATAAAGGGACAAGTCATAGTTGATCAATTGGTCAAGGCATCACTAGTGGATGCTTACCCTCTAGTCATTGAATTTCCAAATGAATAAGTTTTCACAATTACAAAAACACCTGCTTGGATGTTGTATTTTGACGGCTCATATACTCATAATGGATCAAGCACAAGAATTCTATTGGTTACCCCTCAAGGTGACTACATTCCAAAATCATTCAAGATAACATTCCCGTGTACCAACAACATAGCATAGTACGAAGCCCTCCTCATAGGACTTAAAATTGCAAAGCAGTGGCACATAACTCACTTGAGAGTCTTTGGTGATTCATTTTTGGTCATTAAACAAGTTAATGATGAATTCCTAACAAAACAGGATAAACTATTACCCTATAAACGCATGGTGGATGACTTCAAGAAATATTTCACCTTCATACAATTTGACCAAATTCCTAGGGTACAAAACAAAGTAGCTGATGCAATGGCTACTATTGACTCCCTAATTGACATGCCTAACAATTGAACAAAATGTGAGTTCCTTCTGGAAAAACTTTTAATCCCAGCATATGATATCCCAGAGGTCAACATGGTGTGTGACATTGTAGGTCCCGCTTCCCCATGGTACCAAGACATATATACTTATCTGAATCATAATATTTCACCCCCAAACCTCACACGAAACCAACGAAAATACTTTATTCAATGTTCATCTTGATACATTATTGTTGGTGATAGACTTTATCATCGCGGGTATGATGGAACCCTCCTTAGATGTTTGAATGAGACCGAAGCCCATACTGCACTAACGGAGGTACATAGTGGTGTTTGCAAGCCCATTCAAATGGTATGGCCTTGGCCAAAAGGATTCTCTGAGTTGGATATTATTGGCCTACATTAGAACATGATACTTGTGAATTTGTGAAGAAATGCCTTCCCTATTAGCAACATGCAGATTTGATTCATGCTTCGGCACAAGACCTTTAGCCCCTACTAGCACCATGGCCCTTCTCTCAATGGGGTTTCATTTTGATTGGAAATATTTACCCACCCTCTTCTAATGATCATACATTCATAATTACTCCCATTGAATACTTCACCAAATGGGTGGAAGCAATGTCACTCTCACAAATCATCGGTACTCAAATTTCCAAATTCATCCTTTACCATATTCTCTGCAGATATGGTATTCCATCCACCATCCTATCCAACAATGGAAAACCTTTTAAAAACCAATCCATGAAAGATCTCTATGACACCTTTCATATCCAACATCGTTGGTCAATGCTTTATTACCCCCAGGGTAATGGTTAGGCAGAAGCAACCAACAAGACCCTTATCCGCATCCTCAAGAAGGTTGTCAATAACACTGGTCGAGATTGGCACCTCCATAGTCATCCCACCCTCTGGGTATATCGCACCTCCATTTGCACCCCTACAGGTTTCACCCCCTATTCTTTAGTGTATGGTGCCAAAGCCATCTTGCCAATCGAAGTTGAGATCCCATCACTGAGGATTTCTCTAAAGAACCTTATCAGTGAGGAGGATGCTCGCGTTGCACGACTTGCATAGTTGGAGTTACTTGATGAAAGATGAATCAAAGCCTATGATCATCTACAAGCCTACCAAAACTACCTCAAGCATAACTACAACAAGAAGGTTCATCCTCGACAATTCCAGATTGGTGAACTAGTCCTTAAAGAGAATCGACATACTCAGTAGGACCGCGATAAGAAAAGAAAATTTGAAGCAAATTGGTTGGGTCCTTATATCATAACCGCTAAATATGGATCTGGGGCATACAAACTTGGTACCCTTGAAGGAGAACCCCTAGAAGATTCTATTAATATCATGCATCTGAAGAGGTTCTACACCTAAATCCGTTTGGTAACCCTACCTACAAAAATACAAAAAAATTAAAAAAAAAAAAAAAATAGTAAAGAGAAATAAATTCGTCCTATGGTGAAAACCACCTTTGGTGGCGCCTTGGATAAGTACAGGTGGTGAAAACCTATTCATAGGTGCCATTTTTAGAGGGCTTAATCATTATCTACCTTGCATCCTAGTTATTCTATTCTTTCATCCGCCCTATCATCCTCACCCATCGCATCCTCGACCACTTGGTATATATTTTGATTGAGCATTGGACAATCCACCTTGGCTATCCCTCATCCTGAGCTTTTTGGTATCCAACTTTGAGCTTGTTTCATTCGTTTGATCATCGATCAGTTGGTTTCATCATATAGGATCATCCATTGTGTTGGTCTCCATCTAGATCTCATCTTGTCACGTCGGTCTTCTCATCCTTAGTTGAACTACGTTTCCCCCTGCAATTTCACGTAAGCAAGGCTGATCATTTGATCTACCCCCGAGGCATTTTGACTATCCTGTGATGGTCATTCATTATCTGTCTTCACTGTCCCCTTTTCACTTTTATCCATGGTCGGTTGTCATTTGTCTTTTCTGAACTACGCTGCCTCTGCACTTTCACGTAGGTAAGGTTGATCATTTGATCCTCCCCTAGGGAATTTGTGTGTCATGTCTTGTGTCATTCATCATCGGTCACCATTGTTTTCTTTCTGCTTTATCCATAGTCTTTTAAAGAACTACGAGGGCTCTGCGCTTTCACGTAGGCAAGGCTAATCTTTGATCGGTCCCTGAGCCCCTAGGTCTGTAGGATGTGTCAATCTTCTATCTTGTGACTTGTCTCTTGTAATGTGTCATCAAACTATGCCCTTGTATAGCTGCTTATTAACAAACGAGATCCACTAGTATCAACAAATCCAATTGATTTCGTGTATCCCATGTCATATCAATTTTTTAGTTTAGTACCCATCATCGGTCTCAACAGGATGCATCCTTCCTAACATACCTCATCAACCTCATCCATCCTCTCAATCCTATGGCAAAGGACATTTGAAATTTGATTGTGATCTTTTGATACTTTTTGTTTTTTGTTTATCATTTGAGCTCCCTATTATAATTAGTTAATATTGCCATAATCTATCATATTATGGTGTGTCTTGGCTGATTCACATAGGGGCGTATCTTGATCTTTTATTGTGGCTGTCTACTGGGTTGTCCCACGTAGTACCTGCCAAGATCCCTATGATCTTGTTTTACGTTGGGACATCCCTTTGTGCTTGTGGTTATCCCAATGTCTGGCCCAACGAAAGTTTTCACTACTTTGGGGTGTTGGGATAGCCTTCTTGTTTGTGTGTTTGTTTCATGCATTAGATGCTAACTCACCTTTTTTTCCTATACCTTGGCACTTGGTGTCTTATGCTATAGCAAAAATCAGTGCTCCAAAGATGGCAAATCATATTAGGATTGTATTTCATCATTTGTTGCATTGCATTCATCCTATGATTTTGGTTGTGCAAATACTTACCCCGCTCTCTCCCATTCTTCTGAAGATACTAAAAGTTATTGACAGGTGCCAAATTACACCCATTTTCCACAATCACTACACATACATCTTCCCCCCTTTTTTATCATGTCGGTCCTTATTAACGCTTATGACCATGTGTTATTACCTTTCATGATTTACTATTTGCATAGTTAATTCATTACAACTTTAACTCCATTACATGTGCATTATCATCCACACATAGTAGGTTCATTCTATTGTTCATACATGCATCACCACCAACATCGTAATGTGTTAGAATCACACATACATTGCCACCTGCATCACAAAGTGTGACTCATAATACATCACATCCTGCATGTATAAAACATTCATAAAAGCATCTACATAAGCCATCATACACATATACATACACGCCAATAAATCAAATAAGCATCCATACATAAACATCTACATAAGCCATCATAGATATAACATATGCATACATCATATCATCATATAAGCATCTGCATCAATAAAATCATCCATAGTCCACAAATGCATAAACACGATCATTCATCCAACGCATGAACATGGTGTCAATAAGGGCTAACATATATCATATATAAATATACCAAAAGTCCAAAATACATCTCATAATCATGACTATCACATGATTAATATCATAATAATTCCGTCGACGGCATCAAAATACATGCCTATCATATAAAAAATCACAAGATAAAATATCAGTACAAGGATCTGAAAATAACTGTTGTCACTTTGACCTATCCATCCACCCTGCACTTGTCAAAAAACTTAGTAGCCTGTCATCTTCCAAATGAGCTACCCACATCAGATCTCTGAGGAGAATCAGGTATTGATCTCTTGCCTAGAAAATCCCCCTGTGACTCACTAAAACCTTGGGTCTGCGTCCCCAGCGTCTAGGATGGTGCTGGCATCTGTGGTGGCTGTCAAACATACTAGAAAATCTGTTGTAATGGATATGGAACTGCATGATAATACACGGCCATTCAAAATCCTGCCTCCCTCGTGTTCTTCTCTCGCTCAACAACCTAGACCTGAGTGGAATTTCACTCCTGACGATACCTATCCCGATCTCTAGTGATCACTCTCCTCTCCTGTTCCCAGGCCTCTTGGGATAGTTGTAATTGTGCCATCTTTGCCTAAACCCAGTCTCTCATCTCCTCAGCGGCCATTTCCCTAGCCACTGTTGTATCCCTCTCCCCCTATAATCCCTACATATCTGCCCCTATCACATCACCAACTAGTACTGACTGCAACTGATCCATTGCTATGTCTCGCTCTCCCTGCAGCATCTGCATTTGCATCTCTGCAACATCCCTCTCCCTTTGTACTAACTGCAACTGAGCCACTGCTGTGTCCCGCTCTCCCTGCAACATCTGCATCCACATCTCTACAACATCTCTCTCTCTCTCTCTGTGCAGCCTGTGATCGAGCCACCACTGCATCCATGTCCCTTTGTAGCTCATGTACTCTCAAAATTGATGCATCTCACTCTCTCTGCAGTGGTGATACCTCAAACTACCTCCTCTCTCCTCCTCTAAAGAGACTATATCTATGCCTCTACCAACTCTCTCTCACTCTGCAAAACTTGAATTCGTGCCTATGCCACATTCCTCTCTACCTCCATAGCTTACATCTGTGCCTACGCTACATCTCTCTCTGCTTGCATAATACGGTCCTGCTCCCTCGCCTTGCCATCTCTCTCCTACATCAACCCCGTATCTCTGACTATCTACTCTAAACAATGCACTCTATCACATAGCTCATCTCACTCCCGCCAGAGATCATCTATCTGCTGCCCAATTCCTGTTGAACCCTAATTTGTCACCCCCTCTGGCTCCCCCCTAGCCTATAATATAACCTCTTCCTGTAGTCTGTCATAGTCCCAACTAACAACAACCAACTCATCTCGTACCCCTTCTATGTTAGCCTACAGTCTGTCTGTCTCTCTCCCCAT